>JALPQI010015749.1:0-18914 GCA_025490895.1 Thaumatotibia leucotreta | reverse complement strand
TCGGAGAATAGGGGCGGTCATTTGCGCCTATTTTTTTTAAAGAATTTTAATGTTATTTACATATCATACAATGATAAAAATATATTGGATATCGTCACACTAAGCACTCCATTTGAATGATGCAGTTTTCAAAACATTTTTTATTTAAGAGTTCCCTTGAGTAGCCCTCACATTTGAAATTCATTAATTTACGTTCCACGTCCATCGTTGGGTCACCAATTTACATATGTGCGCCAATTTTCACCTCAATAGGTCCAATAGTATCAAAGCAGTTAGTTTTTTCCTTTTGGAGTACCCTAAAAGCACAAAATTAGACAACTTGAGAAACATTTATAAAACGTGTTTTAAAAAAACAATGCTTAATTTCAGATCGGTTCAATTTAGATGCAACTATTTCACCCATTTATTTTTTATTTTTTAACTTTATTGCACAGTAAAAAAATACAGATACAACAGGCGGACTTAATGCCATAAGGCATTCTCTACCAGTCGACCTACAGGCCAAACAGAAAAACATTAATGGTGCGGGATGTGAAGAGTACATACTTAAATACACTAACAAAATATGAGTAATTGCAAATAATAATACAGTTTCTATAGATATGCAATATATAGATGATAAAGCTATAAATATCAAAATATATAATAAATATAATATAAAATAATAATATGCCTGCTATTTACTAAAGTACCAGAACATTAATCTTGAGAATAGTCAAAGAGGTGCTTGCGCATTGCGCAACTTGCACTTAAAGATGAATTTAGTTTGAGCTTGACGTATACTAGAGGGAGAGCGTTCCACAATCCGATGGCTTGCACAGTGAAGGAGCTAGATAAGAGAATGAGACAGCGATGACCCATCGCAATTATTCATATCTTGGCAGTTATACACATTCAGTGCACGGTGGTCGCGGACGTCTCGGTACATTAAAATTAATATGACGCAATCTTAAATTGCTCTCATTAACGTATTCATATTTGTTATTTTAGTATTTCCAGTTTAGTATTCCCTGAAAAGCGGGACAATCGGCGTCCCGCGTGAACCCTTTGCGGGACGCATACTTTAGGGCCCCAGAAACGGGACGTCCCGCATATAGCGGGACAGTTGGCAGCTCTATCGAACCCACGTACTCAGCTTTCGCGGCTGATGCCTGTACCAGTGTGACTACTGGAGAAAAATTAAAAGTACAAATCAAAATATTTAGTTAATAAATAATTTGATTTGTAGTTTCGCAATATTTTCAATAGATGGCAGCACCAGTTCTCTCTAGCTATTCTAGAAAACTGTAAAGTATTCTAAATAGGAGGTGCAGGCATGTATTGCTTACCCTCAGAGAATGGTCAAAGGCGCCTAGCCTTGTATGCGATTGCATATACCCGAGAAATTTGACCGGTGGTTGCTAAGACCGAGTGGCCGAGGGGTACAGGCATCAGCCGCGAAAGCTGAGTACGTGGGTTCGATCCCCACCTCGGACATAGGTGATCTTGGTCGTTTTTCTTTGGTATATGACATCTAATATTTATAATTCGGAAATAACCACAATTAAAAAAAATTGTGTACCCCTCCCTAACTTTTGATCCAGGGGTCCAAAAAATTTGGAATACTTTAAAATAAAACTGTTTCGAACATAACCGGCCCAGCTGTTTTTATTTCTGAATAACTACGGAACACTACACTGAGCTTGGTCCGACATGCTCTTGTCCGGTTTGGCATCGAAATTTAAGCCCTATGTCATAAGTTCTAGGTTTAATTTAAAAAAATATATCGAAGTAGTGTACGACGAGTGGTCTACGCGTCGTACACTAAAGGTCAACCCCGACACGTCCGTCACACATTGACCACACGTTGTCCACGTACAATGGGTTGTGCTCTGAAGAACTGTTCGACATGATGCCAACGTCCACTTTTCATCATCGCACCGCTCGCCACCGACTGGGCGCTCATCCTCACACCTTGCAACCTAAATGGTCGCGCACCGTGCGGTTTCAGAGGAACTTCCTCCCGCGGACGGTCCGTCTGTGG
This sequence comes from Thaumatotibia leucotreta, assembly GCA_025490895.1. NCBI lineage: Eukaryota > Metazoa > Arthropoda > Insecta > Lepidoptera > Tortricidae > Thaumatotibia > Thaumatotibia leucotreta. The sequence continues at coordinate 16,891 of JALPQI010015749.1, read as the reverse complement.
AATGAGCTCCCTGCCGAGGTTTTCCCGTTGGACTACAGTATGGGGTTCTTCAAAAGAGGAGTGTACAAGTTCTTATTGGGTCGGCAACGCGCATGTGACACCCCTGGGGTTGCAAGCGCCCATAGGCTACGGTGACTGCTTTCCATCAGGCGGGCCGTATGCTTGTTTGCCACCGACGTGGTATAAAAAAAAAAAAAAAAAACGTAGCAACTATGCGTTTGCGATGTGTATCGAGCAATGTCAGCCTCCATAGCCTAGTTGGTAGTGACCCTGCCTTCGAAGCTGGAGGTTCCAGGTTCGAATCCCGGCGAGGGCATTATTTGTTCCTTGGTCATGGCTGTCTATGTATTTAAGTATCTATATGTATCTATCTATTATATATATCGTCGCCTCGCGCCTGGTACCCACATTACAAGCCTTAATTGAGCTTACCGTGGGACTAGGTTGATTTGTGTAAGATGTCCCAAGATATTTATTTTCTTTATTTCATAGATTTCTTAGGCTAGGTTTTTTACAAAATGTCTATAAAAGTAAAATACAATAAAACATACAAAACATGTAAACATAATATAAAAAACCTAACCTAGAGTGCCGCCGGCAACGGAGCGGGCCCAAGATGCCGGTGGTTAGGGCTGCAGGGAGAGGAACCGCCGGACTATACGCGCCGTGTCCAGGAGTACCGCCTTCTGCATCATCTTATTTATTTATTTATTATTATTATTTGCATTGTCCACACATTCACGCTGCGTCGTCTATTAATGGCCATTTTTTATTTAATCCAACAGTAAGCCACTACAACGAATTCCTGTCACTTCTGGACCTGTTCAAGGAGCGGTTCTCGTACTGGCGCGCATCTTCAGCCCGCTGGATATTCCGTGACATCGTGAAGAAATTCCTCGTCTCCCACAAAGTGTTCCCTCAGAACTGGGACCTGCGTATGTTTTTCACTAGGGGCTTGTCCATTAATCACGTCTTACGATTTTGGCCTATTTTAGACCCTCCCCCCATCCCCTATGGTGATATTATCAAACAGCGATTAGAATGGGATTCGAAAGTACTGTTGACACAACAGTGTATAAGTCAATTTAGGATATATTCGTAGTTATATTCATATATTCATGGTTTAAGTACAGAGACTTACAGACAATAGATTAATTAATCACTCACTAAATCTATAAACAACTCTTTACTTGGTAAATATTGTGTCATTTGTTGTGTCAACAGTACTTCCGAATCCCTTCCTTATACGTATAATTTTTTGCCCACTTAAGTAATCCTTTTAATAACACTTCAGTTTACGTACTTTAGCTCACGTGATGGGAAAAAACTTTTTTGCAAACTACGAGGTAAATGTCCGCGTAATTTTAAAACTCAGTTCAGGATTTGACATCTGGTTATGTTTTAAAAGAAGTACTTATGCTGTTCAGCAGAGAATAACAAAAAATTACACGTAATTTGTCCGATGACCCCCCTCTTCCCTATGGTGATAGTTGGTGATTTTTTGTTGACCCCCCCCCCCTCCCCCTATACAGTATGACGTGATTAATGGGCTAGGGATCGGAACTATGAGTGCAAAACTTTACCCTTAATGGGTCAAACGCAAACCCATGTTCAGAATCTTTCCGGTAGACAATCAAAAATTAAGGCCCATAAAGCTTAATTTTCTTATGAAAGCCTTATCTTCATTAAGACGTACTCCTTTTTCATTGCGTTGTATGATAAAAATCATTACTACCTGTCCACAGGCTGTTAACTATCGACCACAGAAAAGTAAAAGTGCGTGTTCAGCTGAACTGTAGAGCCCCTCTTTCCTGTGGCCAATAGTAAGCAACTGGTAGGAGTGTAGTCGTGATTTTTATCATACAATTCAATAGGAAAGGAGTGCCTTTAAATGATAATAAGGATTTATAAGAAAAATAACTCTCATAGCCCTTAACTTTTAAAATGTCCACCCGGAAAGACTCATAACATGATTTTGAGGTTTTAACTCTAATAGGGAATCAGTCACACCAAAATTTCATTAGCTTTGAAAGACAGTGACAGAATAAGTTTCAAAATGACGTGGTAATTATATTACTAACTATTAAGGGTTAACAAAACTTCAAAACTGACATATATTATAGGAACACTTTATCCAAGAAAAATATGAATATTATTGAAATATGTATCAATTTTTTAAACTTGAACTAGCAATGTACAAGTTGCAGAAAATTCTCAAAATTGCGGGAACATACTCGGAAATTTCCGAGAATTTTCATGAGAATTTTAGACTAACTTCTCATTGAGAAGAAGAACTTATAAAAAAGTGTTACGAAGAATATTATATTTTTCAATTGAGTAAACAAGGCATATAAATATACGTTAAAAGGCATGTGTACACCACGGTTTTGGCATGATTAGATGGCTTGTAAAATTTAAATTGCCGAGAACATTATCTATCGAAGTTTCGCAATTTATGAAACTTCTCCTCGGTACATTGCTCTTACAATGTAGATAATAATATGTATATTTTATGGATGTATGTGCTCTTTCATGTCCACTTGACAAGTTTTGTTAAGGTTTTGCACTTATAGTTCCGATCCTTATTTATCACTAGGGTGCTTAGACAAGTTGACAATCGCTAGCGCTTAATCGTCTATCGTAAACGAAAGGCAGCTAACTGTTTTTGTCGCACTAATATGCAAGAGTGACAGAGAGGGAAATTACGATACGCTACTAAGCGCTAGCGATTGGCAACTTGGCTAAGCAACCAGGAGTCGGAGAATTATCGCACGGTTAAGGGTTACCATGACGTACCTACTAATGCGATTCAGTTTAGGTCGAGAGACCAAGTCTATACGAGTCATATATGTATGTCCCTTTCCCTGAACCTAAACTTGATCGCATTAGTAAGGCATGGTAACTCCTTAGGTGGCTTGTGATCAAGGAGCGGAATTTTTAGCGAAAATCTAACTGTCAAAGCACAAAGTACCCAAACTAAATAATCTCTGGTCAAAGGGATTGAACATATTGCGAAAACACAAATCAAATTATTTACTAAATATTTTCATTTGCACTTTTAATTTTTCTCCAGTAGTCACACTACTTAATACTATACAAATTATAAATATTAGATGTCATATACCAAGGAAAAACGACCAAGATCACCTATCCGAGGTGGGGATTGAACCCACATACTCAGCTTTTGCGGCTGATGCCTGTACCCCTCGGCCACTCGGTCTTAGCAACCACCGGTCAAATTTCTCGGGTATATGCAATCCCTTACAAGGCTAGGCGCCTTTGACCATTCTCTAATGGCAATCAATACATCGTAGTTTAGTCAAAGGGATTGACTAAACTATTTCATCGACTTATCGATATTACGGAATGGCTCATTGAAATCAGAAAATCGCCTATGCGCTGCCTACCCTGAGGACTTAGATGGATTGGCTCTATCTATGGCATAATTTCACCAGCTATCTTACCCCCAAACCGAAACACAGCAGTGCATTAGGTATGTTTGCATAACGTTGCCAACTGTCCCGATATTTTTTTTATAGAACGGCTATGACCCCGAGATGGTTCCGTTGACACCATGTCGGGGTCTAATGATGGGATCTTGGAGAAATCCATTGAAGTTGTTTTTTTTTTATTTGATGTTTTTTTTATTTACAGGAGAGGACGAATGGTGAAAACACATACAAGTTTCGTTCGCATGTCTTTTATGTATTAATCATTATGAATAAATAATTGTAGAAAATACTTTGTGGCACATATTTTATTAATTGAAAACAATAAGTACTTACTTTCTTACTCGACTAACTATAACTTATATTTATTAGTTTTAATTTGTTATCTTCTTTTATAATACTTTGTTTATTTGTAAGGAATATCGCTAATTCTGTTCAGGAAAATACCTATTTAAGTTGGTATACCTACTTGTAATATTGACTATAAACTAAGCGTTAAAAATAAATTAATAATAGTAATTTAAAAAAAATATTTTAAATAACATTAAACCTAAAAAACCCTTTAAAGAAGCTACTGATTCGAAACCGTCTCGATTGGTTCTCAACGCAAAGGTATCGAATGTCCAAAGCGCTCGCGCAAAAATGTAAATAACTATTCATGTTATTTAAACTATTTAGGTAAGTACCATTTTGTCAGCCACTGTAGCCTAGTTGGTAGTGACCCTGCCTACGAAGCTGGAGGTTCCGGGTTCGAATCCCGGCGAGGGCATTATTTGTGTATTTATTTATCACAAATATTTGTTCCTTGGTCATGCATGGCTGTCTATGTATTTAAGTATCTATATGTATCTATCTATTATATATATATCGTCGCTTGGTACCCACATCACCAGCCTTAATTGAGCTTACCGTGGGACTAGGTCGATTTGTGTAAGATATCCCAAGATATTTATTTATTTTTATTTTAAGTACCGTAAGATGGGGCTATTTGAGATCCGCGGGGCTATTTGGTACTAAAGACAAAATAGCATTTTAGCCTGATTTATTTTTAGCATTGGATTATTATGTGGTTCCAGGTATTTGTTCCAAATATTTCGATAGTAACATTTATTTGGGCCTAAGACCTTTAATTTTCAAGTTATCAAATAGCCTCATCTTACAGTATGCGTATAATTTACTTAAATATCATCAATTTATCATGATTCATAATGACTTGTCTGAAACTATTTACAATGTAAAGTCCATTCATCCTTAGTTGTCTTATCTAGTAAACAACTTTCTAACCTGAAAGTACACGTTTTCTGTTGTAAACTGCCATATTTGCGTACCTATATCAAAATACCTGAGTCCGTATTTGTGCACTCCGTCCGTAGTGATTAGTAAATTGCTTAATTTTTAATCAAGGAAACAGCAGATTACAACAGAAAACGTGTACTTTTAGGTTAGAAAGTTGTTTACTAGATAAGACAGCTAAGGATGAATGTCATATACAACACGGGAAGTACCTATACTCTGTTTGGTTAGGTATTTAAAAAAAGGTGAATACTTAATCTTGCAGTATCTTTTTATTGATAAATAATGCATTTAAATATCCAAACTTACCAAAGGTACTTAAAACAATGTAACAAATCACTGTATTTCCTTGTTATACAAATTATGTATAACAAAACTTTGTCAGCAGTGTTATTCACTAAGGAAACCGCCTTGCTGTCAGCGCTGTGTCAGCGCTGCGGCAGCGTCAAGCCTAAAAATGGTAATCACTAAACCACTAATTGGAGTTCGAGGCCAAAGAATCTACGAAAATATTGCCACAACAATGAAATGTTCTTACAATAGTAAATAATTATTTTCTAAAAACAGACGTTGAGATAACTTATTTATTGGTAATTTTAATTCTTTAATTTATAGAAACAATATTATTTACTTATTTTCATGTAAATATGAGATATTTTAATAAAAACTTCATTATCCGTAATTATTAGTAACAAAGTTGGTATTGCGCTGGTATCACCTCAGGTGTTAATAACATTTGGTACAGCAATTTAACTACACATAAATTAAAACCCTATTTCTGCATACGTTTAGAAAATTGCAGAATAATATATTGTAGCGTGCTTAAAATTATAATATTTAGTATTCGTAAAATCCCTTTGACCTACAAATTTCTTTGGCAGTGCTATAGTTCTCCATTTAAATTATCATACAGATCTAACGTTTTGTTTTCTTCCGTAGGTTGTTAACAAAGTGACCCACTTGGTTCGGCCATGTTTAGCTTCGCTATACACCCCATCATCAAAAAATGAAATTCCAAATGAAATATACTGGGTGAAATGTTATAAAACACAATGATACAAAATCATATTTTTTCTGGATCTACTCATGATTACAGTCAAGTTTTATTATGTGACCAGCTTGGAAAAAGTTACCACTCAGGGGGATAAGTGATGAAGAAGACAAATAAAAAATAAAATACAAAAAATGCTTTAACCCTTAATAAGGCACCAGTCACACCTAAATTTCATTGGGTTTGACACATATTCATTGACTGAATAAGTTTCATAATAAGGTGGTAAATATATTACCATTGATTGCCCTATTAAGGGTTAAATCATTTTACATTTCCAAATTTCTTTCCCATAATTTTAACCCGTAATAAGGCAGGGGGTTTAGTAATTTAACCATACCTACCGTCTTAATAAATATGGCACGCTGTCGTTTGTGTTCACTGGTAATTCAACTTCATTTTAAAATAGGCTTAGAAACGTTGGCTCTTATCATTTTAAGTTCTTTACAAGAAAAATTTGTCATTTCTATGTTAGTTAAGAGAAAAGACAAGTTTTTAGGTATTTACGTGTTTTTAAGAAAATCCTAGTTGTGACAGCCATATTAAACAAAAAGGCGTACAAACATTACGGAGGTATATAATGTTTTTATTAGGAATTATTTTAAATAAATTAATTCAATAACAAAAAGGTTGTGGAAACCTGAAAACTTTATTTGACAATGACATAAGAGACTTTGACAGATTTGACAATAACGCATCTGTCGTAGTTTCGTTGGCCTCGAACTCCAATTTCTGGTATAATGTACAGTCGAGGAAAATGAATGTTTAGCAGGTTGCCATAATTCTGAAATTAGTCGTGCTACATTTTCCGATTGCAAACGACTAATAACGAACCAAGACATGTCTATAATCGTCAAATAGAAGAAAACAGCATATTTCTATCTTTGTCTGTCTTTGGCATTAACGTCAGTGACAAGTATTGAAGTTGACAGCAATAGGATACTTCCGTGTATGTCGTATTTTGACATTTTGTTACTCGAACGCACTAACACGACTAAGGACTGATTTTTCAATACCCAGGCCTACCACTGCGAAAACCGAAATGCGTAAATTTCGAGGATTTTTCTTTGTCACTCAAACGAAGGCGTCATTAGAGTGAGAGAGACAAATCCTCGAAATTTACGAATTTCGTTTTTCGCGGTAGGGCCGCAGGTATCTGTCAAATAAATGTTAGCTCTTATCCTTTTTTGACTGATGACCTTAGATAAGAATGTGAGAATGTGTCAGATAAAAAATGTGTCATACAACGTGCACTTTTTCTTTCACATGCATGAACATAAAGAAAGTGTTATATTTATCTAACAGACAACCTTACCTGACGATTATGAAACAATCCCTTCATCTAATAAGTTACACGAGGAAATGAAATAAAAAACTATTTGCCTGTTTATATTTATTAGTAAATAAATCATGTTTTAAAAATGAGTGTAGATCCCGTGGTTGTTTATGACAATTATGACTGCTAAAAAATGGTCTTGCATGGAAGTTACTAGCTCAGTGCGGAGGTCCCATCCCAGGGAGATATCTTCCCATGCAATGTTGGATGATGATGGCAATGTTGGATGAGGGCTTCGGTTCTCCATTAATTCCGATCCCATACATTTTCTATAGGGTTAAGATTAGGTGATTATGGCTGGCTAAGCCATATTATTTTAGTCATTTTCGGGTGACGATCGAACCAGGTATTAGTTATTCTAGCCGTGTGTATTATCTTGCTCGAATGAACAATTAGGCATCTCCTGTTGAGAATACACATTCGCACACTGGGAAACATATTATTATTCTCTTCTAACATCGTAACATAATCCACTGCATTTGCTCTTGGAGTTCGCCTACGCCATCAGCACTCATCCAGTCCCACAAGTTGACACCGTTTTTTTCTTGATAACGTGTATGCCGCCATAAATTTAATCTGCCACGAATGCAAGATTCAAACGTTTTCTCATCTGTGAAAATTGTTGACGACCAATCAAAATCCAGATACTTATTCGTGATCAAATTCTACACATGCAGTTTTTTAATCAGATTAGGTTGTAATTTTCGCAATATTATATCGAAAGAATCCAAACAATATTTTATATTATTGAGTTTGACGTATCTTTGTCATTTGGCAGTCATTGTCACAATCTGATTACCAAACAAATATAGTTTGAAAATCGAACTACCGTTTCAACCGGCAAGAAATAAAACTAGAAAACTTCATGAGTATGTGACGTAATTTGTCATTATAATACGAACAGATTATGTGGACGATTAAACTGCTAAACATTCATTTTCCTCGACTGTACTTTAAACGACACTAGTGCTCGGCGACAAATGCGTCGCAAGCTGGAATTACACTGCGTCGAGAGTTTGACGTTTATTGTACGAACTTCGTATTCTCTAACGAAAAACAGCGGCAATGATTATATATATACATTATAATGATTTCATTAATTGGTCAAAAGAAATACAATAGAACCTCAAGTGAACATGAAATACAGTGACGCATATCATTTCTGAAATCTCTAGAAATGATATACTCAAGAGATAAATTATTTCTAATTGAAAATTATCCTTGTCACACTCAGGCAGTGGAATGGTGCATCAAGCTCGTAACTGAGGCTTCGGCATCTGTTTGTGTACCAGAAGCAAGAGATGGGTCCATTTGTTGTAAAATAAGGACATATCAATATTTGACACAAAGTCCCCGTATTTCAGAGAGAATGAAGAGTCTATTGCTTCGGATTTCGAAGGTTTAGCATCACATCTGATATATTTTATTAAAGCTAGAATTATTATTATTGTTCTAAAGTTATTAGAATTAAAACATTAGCAAGAAATTTGGTTTAATAATAATGTTGAAAATAACTATAATTTGCGTTTTTCTTCAAACTTCAAATCTAATGCGCCACCTCAAGATGTTGATGTAGAACCTTGAAATTTTTTTTCAAGACATCTGAAGATGTCGAACATCTATTGGTAATACAGGAAAAACTAAATAAAAAAAAATTTTTTTTCGCTCCACCCTAATGTATATTTGCTAAAATGTATTTTCTACGCATAGTTTTCATTAAAAAGATATTGTACTACGAACAAATAAAACATGGAAGCCGCACGCCATATTAAATTGCCTGTCAAAAACGGTCCTGAATTTTAGTTGATACTTAAGTGTCAATGCGTCACCGTAATGAATTTCAATGTCAACCTATAAAAACTTAAACCGCCATTTAAAAATAGTTGTGATTGGTCCATTAAAGTTTTGATTGGCTATATTCTATAAGCATTTGTCAAAGATGTTGCGTCGACATATGCACGGTGTTAAGAAAAGCGCTATGTCCTGCCCATCTTAGCACAACTGAACAATTGTTTTTGGGGGCATTTTTGAGCTGGCGTTTACTGCAAGATTGTTTACCTTTTTTTTAATACCTAACCAAACAGAGTATAAAGCTGACATAGTGCGCGTGACGTGCAAGCGGTGTGCTATCTACTACATTGTATTTACTTTATTTTTAACCGACTTCAAAAAAGGAGGATTTTGTCATATCGACAGAATTTTTTTGTTGCATGTTTGCTACCCGACATCTCCGAGAATCGTGAACCGATTTAATTTTTTTGTTATCGAACGTGTATAGCCCCGAGATGATGATGGGATCTTGGAGAAATCAAGGGATCTCTTTAAATGTTATAGGTACATCTATGACGCTTTTGGTAGGTAATATTCATTCATTTACAAGATTTGCATATAGAAGAATTTGATGATAGGATTGATAGGAAACCAACGATGGAAACCACAGATGATAGGATCTTGGAGAAATCGTTTGAAGTTGGTTGTTTTAAAAATGTTAATTTGGTGATTATTATTCCAATAAGTTACACAGCATAACAGTAAAAACCTAGGCACTGCGAACTAAAAATTTGCATATCAATATACATCGTCAGCCTATGACAGTCCACTGCTGGACGTAGGCCTCCCCTATTAACTATGCGTATGGACGCATTAGGAGGTAAATGCCCATAATCGCCACGCTGGGCAAGCGAATTGGCGATTGCAGTAATGTGTCCACTATGATGACGCTGCTGCCCATCATCAATCTTATCAAATAATGTTCAGTGACACTTCAATCCCTTAGTCGACTCATACGACACCCGCAGGAGGAGTTGGGGTGGTGACAAATGTATTCTTACGCCACCACACGGCCAACACGCACATACGCAGCAGTAGCACATTATTCGGTAAATTAATACCTAATTTGAAAAATAATTGAAAGTAACAAAATTACAATATCGTCATCCATTAAATGCTTCATTATAATGATCGAATACAAAATTAAACGCAAATATTTCCGTAGTGTTGAAGGGTGAATATCTGAGCGTATCAACCGCCTAATTTTGGTGGCATCATTGAGCCGAAGTTTCTAAATGTCTCAATGTTATACTTCGTCATTTGTTTAAGGTACCGTGCCTCCTTCAAATGACAATAGCACATTGTAACGAATAGAAACTTCGGCAAAAATGACTCCACCAAAATTAGGCGGTTGAAACGCTGCGATATACACCCACCACCGGAAAAAAAAAGTTAAATCTGTACTGTTCGTTTTAAAATTATTTTTTAAATCACCATCACTTGATATATAGGTAACTTTTGGGAAAGGGGTACGGTCATTAATATGAGATTGGAAATATAGCCCCCATAAAATATACTTAAAATATAGGAATTTGTAGCTTTGGCGGATTAGATTTTATAAAAGCATAATGAATTTTCAATTACAGAGTCTTCTTTTGTGTAAGTATATTGAAAGTCTACATTTTTTTGTCAGTAGCAATGTAAAGCAAATTTAAATATGGCAAACAATTTTAAAGCAGCAATGTACACCGAACATTAACTACTTTTTAACTGTCTTGAAAGTTATTTCATAATGTGATTAAATTAAATATTTCATCGTTTTAATATGTATTTATGATTACGGCTTCAGTAAAGGGGTGTTCAACTGTTTTGACCAAATGAAAAAAAATAGACGAAACATGGAACATAACCTCGAATGTTTGAAATCACATATGTTATTGTTCATATCTACACCTGCCACCTGCTTTAGCTATTATTATCTGGCTTTTCCTATATTTTATTTTACCACTTTCTCGGCGTGATCAATATGGTATACATATTGATAACGATACATACCAAATTGCAAACTCCAAGGAGCTATACTGCGGACAGAGATACGGACATGGCGAAACTATAAGATTTTAGTTAATTCAATTAATATTCTGTGTATAGTTGCTAGGTTACTATTTCAAAGTCATATTATATCAACCACATAGCGGATTTTATAGGCGTAGCGACGAAGTCAAAGTCAAAGTCAAATAATTCTTTATTCAAATTGGAATAGCAACAAACTCTTTTGAATCGTCTAGGTATTGAAACTACTTCCGGTTCGACCCCTACACCGCTGACCCAAGAAGAACCGGTAAGAAACTTGGCGGGAATTATTTTTTCAAACAATCATGGTACATCCTTACAACTTACATGCATTAAAAAAAAAACATAAAATTGATTTTAAATGAATTGAAATACAATAATAATAACAAAAGATGTAAAGTCTCTAAAAAGTCAGAACATTTATAAGTAATAATTTATAGAGAAGTAAAGGTTTCTCTCCGAATAGGTATATAATAATAAAATTATATAATGCACGTTTGGAGATGTACAAGGTCTCCAAACGTAAATTATCGAAATTGAATGTCATGACTTTAACAAACTAATAATTAAATCCTAAATTACTCCCACGGTGTTTTATCATTCATGTAGTCTTGTGTACTATAATAAGCTTTAGATATAAGTTTACGCTTTACAAAATTCTTAAATTTATTGACTGAAAATTCAGTAACATTTACTGGAAGTTTATTATAAAATCTTACACAATTACCCATGAATGATTTCCTAATTTTATGGAGCCGAGTGGCAGGTACTGCGAGCTTATGTTTGTTTCTAGTATTAATATTATGTACCTATGTCACAATTTTTTCTAAAATTGATAATATTTTTATGTACATACATAATATTCTCATAGATGTATTGAGAATACAATGTCATTATATTAATAATCTTAAACTTATCTCTAAGTGAGTCTCTAGGGCTCATTTTATATATCGCTCGAATAGCCCTCTCTCCAATTTCCAGTTTGCTACGGAACCCGAAAAATTTAACTATTTTCAAATACTTATTTGTTATTATTTGTTTTAGTGAAATATGTGCTTGCGATACAAGCTCAAGGGATGTTACCAGGGATGATCGCACCAGCGGCTAAACCAAACGTAGTATGTTCAAATTTTTCAAGGTTTACGTAAAATATTACATTCTTAATCAAATCTGTGGTGTAATAGGGATGATATATCCGTTAATAGTTATAATAATTGTTATTTATGTGGCTGGCGCATAATGAGAGGCATTAAACATGAGTGTGGTTTTATCTTATAAGATCACACGAGTGTTTAATGCCTAATTATGTACAGTCACATACATAACTTTATCTACATCCTTATCATAATTTTAGAATGATAATTTACCTTTATTTACATTGATATCCACTAAGTAAAATACCTCTAAATATAACAATTCAAATCAGTTGAAATTACTCAATTTGTGTAAGAATATCCTACTATAAAAAGGTATTGAAAAAAAAAAACAAAAAGAAGTTGACTTTATAATGTTAATATTAATGTACTGACACCGATACTTTAATGTTAATATTATGATGCACTCTACTTGTATGTTAACATTATGATACAGCCACAGACACCAGTTTCTTAATATAGGTCATTAGGTACATTACCGCTTCTGAATATGTATAATAGGATGATTATGATATGGAACTAGATAAAATAAATTATTACATATTATGCACGACATAACATCGAAGAGATTATTACAAAAATGTAGATAGCTGTAATTTTTGTACAGACTTTCTATTTAATAAATTGGAAAGAACTTTAAAACGTAGGTCATTTAACTCATAGTATTATTAACGTTATCTTACCGAACGTGTTTCACGATACGTGTCTAAGACGTCAAATGCTACGGAAAGTCAGCCATATTTGTTTATTTTTTTTTGTTTTCTACTGATATTGATGAAAGATATACAGTGTAGAAATTAAACTCAGGCCTCGGAGGAAAACTTCTTTATATCCTTAAGCTAGCTCATTTTACTTACTTTATTTTTGAAAAGAAACAAATCTGCATTAAAAGATTTTTTTTTAGTACAGATGGTGCCTTTTTTAGACTCTAGTGCGAGAAGTGTGTCATTTTACGTCAGGTACAAAACCGGAGGGCCATCTGCACTAAAAAACGTCGTACGAGACACGTGCAAAAACGAAATTCGTAACTCGTGTCGATTTAAAACAATCGGTCGTGTTTTAAAACATCGCCACTCGTTTCGAATTTCATGTTTTTCGCACTTGTGTCGTAATTTACTATTTAAAAAAAATAAAAAAAATAAGCGCTCTTTATTTTATTACACTAATTGGTAGTATTAATATTCAGGATAAAGTTTCCCTAACAAACATTTGGTCTTAAAAATAAAAATAAACGTTAAATCTAACATCAACTTTATTTTACTATGAAACCGTTCAAGAGATAAGGATTGGGGTAGAAAATGTTATTAGGGGCATACACCACAACACTTTGCTGAAGGCTACAAGAAATGAATTTCAACGCCGACTAATGTTGTGTAGCCGGAACGGCGGGGCTTATTTCGAACAATTTATCAGTTAAATAATTAAAGTGTCACAAAATTGATAGTAAAATAAAACTGATATTAGATTTAACGATTATTTCATGGTCTGTGCCGTCGGCTTGACCTGTGAGATTACGCTATTCATTCAACTATCGAGAACACCTAGGTATTAACTCCCCGCGCCGTCCAGCCGCGCTTGCGCTCCCCTTCCCGCTGCCCGCGCCCGCCTCGCGCGGGCCGCGGCGCGGCGGTCGAGTGCGCGAGCGCGGTTCCTCAGTGCGCTTTCATTACGCTACGCGAGTACACGCTACATGGTGTCAATTGTTAACAACGACGAAGTTCGTTCGAGATCGTATTGATCGCCTATTGTGTTAAAGGATTGCTTTCGATATCGATGGTAAGTGTTTTCGTTTTTTATTTGTAAGTGCTTGTATTTTTTCAGATTACTTTAATAACCTTTATGGTTAAACACTCGTACTATCGTGATATATACGAGTAGTTACTTTTGAAATCTAGGCCCAATGCTCGGTGTACCTTTAACATGTTCATAGTTACAATGGCGTACCCAATTCGGACCTGATTGAACTATGATGTTAATGGCAGGCTCTGCGGTCTATCAAACCCAGAGTTGTGAATAATATTTACACCTTGAGCACTAGATATTAAGCACCATTTTCATGTGGCGTTATTTTTAATGCGGCTAAACGCGTTTAAACGCTGTAGCTAACGTGGTGCTTAGTATTTGTACGGACCGAAAATTCGGGCCGTACCTATGGGCCGAAATTGCGAGCCGTACGGCCCAAACTTACGAGCCGCACGGGCCAGCTTGGTGAGCCGTACGGATCAATTTGTGGAGCCGTACGGGTCAGTTTTTTGAGACGTACGGGTCAGTTTGTTGAGACGTACGGGTCAATTTGTTGAGCCGTACGGGTCAGTTTGTCAAGCCGTATGGGCCAGACCGAGCCGTACGTCTCAGCCTCATGGGTCATTTCTATGAGGCTTACGGCTCTTTCTGATGAAACTTGTGAGAAACATACGCTTTGCTGTACCACGTGAGATGGAACTGAGTTCTTACTCCTCACTATTTTCCAGGCCTCGGAGTCAGGAGACATGCGGTCCCTTGGATCACTACTCGACTAGGAGGCAGACGACCCTGGGGACAACATGATCCTCAGAAGACTATCGCGTCTAGTTACGGCTCATCTTCCGGACGGCTGGCAGGAATGGAAAGTTCACACCTACTCTTAGGAAGACCTACTGGGAAACGAGCTGGACCCTCAAGTTCTTAACAAGATCAGGTTGGCGAACCCGACGGTAGGTTTGGCACGCGCATTTTCGCCGAACTGTACGTCCCTCTCGGAGAGAGCCTATAGGGATATTAAGCTTAAGCTATTAGAGTGGCCCTTGTGCGTCGGTTTAATTATCGGCCCGGCCTCTCTTGCAGCGCGAATACGTGGTTCCGCTGTACAAAATGAGCTCGTTGTGGCCGCTCTGGCGGACATGAAGCCCCTGCTGATTCGCAGGGAAGAAGTGAACCGGGAGTTATCTGCCGACAGCGATGACGTTGGCGCTGCTTCAATCTCCTCTAAACACAGTGACAGCAGCTATATTCGTACATCGAAGCGCCAAGACAGACTGAACAGGTTAGAGGAAAATCAGGTGGCTCTAAAAGAGATGTTGGAGTCTTTTATGAGAAAATTCGAGACTCCTTTTGACTCGCACGAGAACTCTGTCTGTGGGAGTTCAGATGAAGACGAAGCTTCGGTTTTCTCTGCAGAGATGGACGAACCACCAGCTGCTGAAACATCTCCGGCGGAGGTTATCCCAACTTGGGAACCTCCTGAGACTCCTTCAGGCTTAGACGATGACTTCGACTGGCTACCGTGCACCAAACCACAGGACCCTGTTATACCCAACCCAAAGCCACATATCGCGGAACAGGGTGTCAAAGTACTGAGACTTGGCGACACCACTTACAACCAGATAAGGTACGTTGAGGTGCAGAAAAGGCTACACGCTGCACCGGTTTTTGGCGCCCTCAAAGCCAACCCGATCCTGGTAAAACATACGTCTTCAAACCCTATGCAGGACCAGTTGGGAAAAATGGACTATGTTCTGGGAACAATGGTCCACGGTCTCTTACTGCAACGAGACGCCCTTCATGTAGCAATTAGGGAACTTTCTAACAAGCACCCCGCGCTCAAAGAAGACTTGAAGAGCCACCTTTCTACCGGTTCGGCCGCGAAAACTATCTCAGATGATCTTCTGCAGTTTGCTTGTGGTCGTAAGAATGAAGTTATTGAGCAGCGCAGGAACTTCCTCATACCCAAAGACGAATACCAGGCATCGCTTTTGAATTCTGTTCCCCCATCTACGACCCATCTCTTTTGTGAAACAAAGCTCGCAGAGGTTATGAAGCTGCCGCCACAGCAAACTTTCTTTCGCGGCAACAAGCAGAAGCGGAGCGAAGCGAGGCGCTTCAATGGAGGCTTTTCACAGGGAAGAATATCCAAAAAGAAGCCGTTCAACCAGCCCAGAAATCGCCAACCTGAGAAAACGGGATCGAACTCTAAACGTACCGACAGCCGAACACATGCTAGCTCCTCCTCAGCCCGACGAGGTCCCTCAAAGGGACACGCACCTAGAAAACATAAAAGTGCCTGAGATACGGCTCTTCAGAGGAGGCAGACTTCGCTCCTTCTTAGAAGTCTGGGAGAGGGAGGGAGCTCCCAAAAGTATTCGGCGCATTATAGAAGGGTACACTATCCCCTTCGTATTAAAACCTCCTCTGATTCCATTTCGCGCTCAAATATTAAAATCTTTCAATACAAAAGGAATGTCTCAAGAAATAAAATCTCTCTTGTGCCAAGGAATTTTGGAGTATACGTCAGTCCGGTCGGGATTTCTATCAACCATGTTCCCAGTTCCAAAATCAGACGGCGAGATTCGCCCCATAATCAATCTTCGAGGCCTCAACAGATATCTTCTGCCCAAGAAATTTCGCCTGTTAAACCACCTCAAGGTACCTCATTTCTTACAACAAGGAGATTATCTGGCAAAAATAGACATTTCTCAGGCATATTTCCATGTACCCATCAAAAATCAACACAGAAGATTCCTGGCAATCGTCCACCAGGGTCGGGTACTGCAGTTCACGTGCCTGCCTTTCGGTCTCTCTACAGCTCCTCTCACATTTGCAAGACTATCAAACTGGGTGGCATCTCGCCTTCAAAATATGGACATAAGAGTGATCGTCTACCTGGACGACTTTCTTCTTGCCTGCCAGGATCCAATAAAACTGCGCGAGGATACAATAAAAGCAGTAAACTTTTTGTCAAAACTGGGTTGGATCATAAACACGAAAAAATCCCTCAACGTACCCTCTC
>JALPQI010015748.1:0-25144 GCA_025490895.1 Thaumatotibia leucotreta | reverse complement strand
TGATCATAAGCGATAAGCACGAATGGGTTATCGAAGGCGGCAACAGATCGATAATGCTGCCAATTAGTCTACCAATTTTCCAATAAAACTTCAAACTGTTTTCCATTCCATTATCTCCCACCCTTTATTGCTGGCAAAGTTAAGCCACGACTCTTCCATTCCGTCCTGAAATTATTACAATAATAATATTATTATATTAATAATTGTATTGATAAGGAGGCTCTCTGTAATAAGGGTAAACCGTCCCCTTTCTGCCAGCCATCCTCAATAGGAGAATTTATGTAACTAATGAAATAAGCGAAGGCACCCCCTCTCCCGGACACCCACCCTTCATTATCGGAAAGTTTGAAATATAATTTGAAATTATGCTCAATGTTATATTGAAGATAAGAGAAACACAAATTCCTTTAATTGGACTTGTTAAAGTGACTCAAATTAAGTTAACACTAAGTTGATGGTATTACTTTTGGAGTTGCGTTGGACTGACCGATCTGAGAAAATGGGGGAGGTTACCCGTTTTACCACTTTACCGTTTCTTTTGGTGAATTTGGTAACTGTTATATACTTGGTAATGGTGACTTTTATGGGGATATAGCAGCGGTTGGCTCGGTAACTTTGGTTTATGGTGGTAACTTTCCAAGATTAGGAGTATGCTTCAAAATCGGTTATCGAAAAGTCATAAGTATGAACTTATCATTTGAAACTTCGTCATTTAGAGGTTTCTGAAGTTAATTTAAATTTTCAAGACAAAAATTGGAAAGTAAGTTAGATTGATCTATTTCAACGACGAAAATTAAAAAAATTGGAACGCTCGGTTCCTGGAATTAAATTAAATTTTCAGTTCATAATAAGGCACGTGATTTGATTCTTTTTTTTCTGTCTAAAAAATGTATTATCTTAACAATATTTAAGTATGTTCGTTTATTAGAATTAGAACCCATTACCTACCTAAGCTCTGCCCAGTGGACCTTATAAATAACGTTATTCAGAACGGTTCCAAATTTAAAATTTATAGCTTCTGTGATTTTTAAGATATTTAATGAGACAGACAGACGAATACACGGATGGGCAGTAAGGATTCCTTTTGTATCTTTTTAAGACGAAACCCTAAAATCGTAATTTTTTATTTGTCTTGAAACCTTTAACTTTATGTTAGTTAACAATAACAACTTCAATTTTACTAATATACATAGCTCCAGTTAAGCATTTAAAGTAAACTCTTGCAGTATTCTCAGTACTAATCGAAAGCACGCAATTCCTAGTTACTACCAGCCATTTTACCAGCTTCACTCCAAAACGACGTAACTCACCAAAGCAAGCTCACGACTCATATCGCCGTTTTACAATGCCGCCTTTACCTTTGCTTTGTGCCAAGGCCTAGACTGGTTCAAAACCTAAAGGACCTAACACTATCGGGCCCAATCAACGCAGAACCTAAGGCTTGCGGGTCAACTATCGATTCGGCCGCGACCCCTAGGGGGGGCCGCAACTTAAGACCGCCACAATTAGGGTTCCGTATCTAATTATATTTCTGATTTACGGACCCGACTGGGATTTGGATGTGACGTCATTAAAAATTAACTGGATATCTTGTTGGTAAAACTTTGATGTTGATTCGTAATATGTGGCGAGTCATAATTATTGGAGTAATATTTATTTTACAAATACAAAAAAAAAATCATGGCACAACTCAGGTAAACAAACTAGAAAGTTAATTAAATGAAAAGCGATCTCATCCTTCCAACCTTAGCGCAGCGAAAAGAACACAAACTGCGATATTCGCAAATTTCGAGGATTTGTCTCTTTCACTTCAACGGCGTCATTAGAGTGACAGAAAAACATCCTCGAAATTTGCGAATGTCGAAGTTTGCGATAGGGTAGCTGTTTATGTTTACTAGATGTTTAGCTTGACACATTCGGAAATCTAAGAAGATAATAAAAATATAGTTATAATGATAAAGAAAAAAATTGTCGGATCAACATTAAAATTAGCAAATTAAAAAAATACTGTACGTATTTTGATTTGACCTCTTCGCTGTTATGTACTGAAAAAATATATCTACAAAAAGTCGGCAAATATGTCTCATATAGTACCTACGTATGTATACTGCCACTTTAAGGGCTACTTTAACTAAGTCTAATAGCATTAATAGTTTCAATAAACTATTTTCTACCCTTGGAAACGCTTATAAAGACAAAGAAAACTAACAAAATCATACAGGGTGTATAATTCAAAAGCCGCTCCAGACAATATCGACCTAAAACAAATTACGCCGTTCCAATTAGATGCAAGATCGAGATCTAATTATTCTGCCGAGGCACTACTCTGACTGTCGACAAGCGATTTCGGAAATTACTAAGGCGTGGACGTTCTCGTAAGGGGGCAGCGGTCGGTCAAACTGAAATCACCCTGTATAAATTTTAGTGGAGACTTTGATTTAGATGTTTTATGAGGGTTGGTTAGTTTGTTGTTCTGTTTTAAAGATTTAGTTGTACTGGATTTGATTTTATGATTCAATGATTGCTTTGTTAATATAGTTTAATAAACATCTTCAATCAATAAGTCCTTAGATTCATTATATACTTACAACAGTAAAAACATAAAACCAGGTGAGATCCAATTTTGGCAGTAAAATAGTAGTGAAGTGAAGTGATATTTATCGATGAGCACTTAATTAGACTTGTTTTACATTAGAATAACGTAAAGAACCATTTTTGGCTTTTTTTCAAACCGATTTTTAGCTTTAATACAAGTCCCTTTATACAAATTTAGTAGTTTATTATGATACAAGTGCGGATGAAAAGTTGGAAACGATCGGCGATAAATTAAAACACGAATAACGAATTTCCTTTTCGCTCGTGTGCATAAAACATCGCTTTTCGTTACAAATAACCCTTCGAAGTTTTGACCAGACAAGAAATGGACAATTATATTAGATACAGACCGCATCACAACTATTTGAACTACTTACTAAATTAAGTGTCATGCTATCTTTGTTACACTTATTCGAACCAGGCATGAGAGAAGGAGTTAGTATACTCAGTCACCAGATAGTTTTGCGGCAAGTATACAGTCAAGTAACTCGCACGCGAGCTACTCGTAAGTCACTGGCATCGCAAATTTTCGGTTCTCATTAGCATAGCAATTTAATTAATCAAGTCTTCGTAGCCATTGTTTGTCCGTCCGTATAGACATTTGGTTATATATAATTCAGTCTGATTTCTAATTTATTAACGCAGATGTTATCTTTAGTTTCAGTATTAAATAGGTTTAGTTTGATTTTATATCTAAGTGTGAACGACCTGTAGTTTGAAAAAGAGATATCTAAATAATCACATTGCCATTTGTCCTGTATTGTATACGGCCACATTTCAAAAGCGAATTTTATGGAAGATGTGGCCGTATTGCAGAAAAATATGGTCACTTTTACTGTGATGACCGTATAGCAGGCACACGACGAACTGTCAGTGTCGCTCTAATAAGAAAGAGTGGCACAGAGAGAAAAATACAATAAGGTACTGAGCATCAGAGATTGGCATCGAAGATCATAAATTTGCAAGGACTGATGCTTACTCTAATCACTATAGAGTTTTATCACCTTACTATCCGAGAGTAAGTGTTATTCTTCGAATAAAGGTTTGGTGAAATTGAGCAAAACTGTCATAGATTTTTTAAGGCTTAATAAAAGTTCCAAGATCTGTGGCTGTTTTTGACGAACTACGGTCTATTCAGAAATCACGCGTGTTTGACAGCGACAGCCTCACGTCTCTTTTCAATCAATACAATCAAAAAGAGATAGGTAGCGAGTTACTATCAGCTTAGTCTTAGTACCGTAATATTACCTAGCTATAGTCCAAACGGTCCCAACATTGCTCCAAAACTTAATCGAATGTCTTCGATCGGGTGTAATTGTTATATTAATCGTGCTATACATAGGCAAAAACTCCTCATTAATAATTTGAAAACTTCGACAAAGAAAACAGAAGATTGGGACTGATGCTTATTTGGGAGTTTAAATTGTAGACCATAGTTGCAGACTTGCAGTATTGGACCATAGTTAGGTTTATGGTAAAAAAACTTTGACATTATTGATGTGGTGTCTGAGTAGACCGTAGTCCGTCACAAACAGCTACAAATTTGGAACTTTTATTTTGCCGTTAAAAAACGACGCCACTTAGCGGCCTTAGCCTTAAAAAAAGTTTGACATTATTGATGTGGTGTCTGAGTAGACCGTAGTCCGTCACAAACAGCCGCACTAGAACCTAAGCCAGGTGCACATCGCTCCCGTACAAGACTCCCCCTACATCATCTCATTTGAATTTCTAACCAGGCAACCTCCATGCAATTATTGGATTAATGTAAATTACGCAGTCTACAGGCACTGTGCACTATCGGGGACAGGGCTTAATTAGTACCCGGTTAAGACTGATCATTTAAGTGTAAAGAAAAAGCAGTCTTCAGTGCAAGATTGTAGGGTTAAAGTTTGAGGTTAGGTTTTTGAGGTTATGTTTATTGTTGCCGTTATTGGGAATTGCGAAATTGTGTTGGAAATGCAAGTGTTGAATACGTGCTTGGTCGGTTTGAAATAGTTTATATTTGTCTTAATGTAATATATTGTACATTACAATGCAAGTGCGAAAAAAAGGAAGTTTGAAACGAGTGGCGATAAATTTGACACGAGTTACGAATTTCCTTTTCGCATGTGTATGGTAGGTATGTCGTTTTTCAGTACAGATGGCCCTCTGAAATATCGACCTGATAAGAAATAAACCACTTCTCGTATTAGTGCGTAAAAAAGCGCCATCTGTACTGAAACTATCTCAATGTTGCTAAATAATTAAAAGGGATAAGTATTTGATGAGTAAAATATGATTATGTTGGATAAGTAAACATAAAGTGACCAAAAGCTTTTAGATTAATCTATTTTATTGGCATCGAAATGTTCTCATTTTGATATTGGTTTACAGTAACCCAATATAACAAGTAAATGATAAACGACAGTAGTTTAAATTTGCAGTGATTAAATAATTGAGCAACTTTAAGATTTGCAAAGTACCTATAATTAATTAGATACCAAATTTTCTGGATGTATTTTAGTATACGAGTAATTGATATTCGTATTCAAATGAAATACCTATTTGAATGGATTAGAAGATAACGTATACTAAACTTACACTTTCTTCTATAAATGCAATAAACAAAACAAGACACGAATAAAAAAGAACCAAGCATTACCAACGGTATAAAATCACAAAACAAAAACATCCTCACAAATTCGCACCGACCACACTACGAAACTCAAAGTAACACCCAACGTCTAAACAAAAGTTGAGGCGCGAACGAAAAAGGCAAAACCTCAAAACACGCCGTGACCTCGAAAATGCACGTAGGTGAAAGCCCCCGGGTTACCGTAAGGGAACAAAAAATACCCTCCCCCTACTCTGAAGGAGGCGGCCCGCCCGTGAATGAAGGCAACGTCCTTGAAGCAAAAAAGTCACGTGACCCAAATCAACAGGTGGCTCCGTGAGTGTGTCCTTGCCGGCTTAGAAAAACGCATTCGAGATTCGGATTTCGCGAGCTCGGCTTCGGTTGGGAGGTTCGAAATTTAAATGTTGCGAGCTTGGGTTATTCATTTGTTTTATTACGTTCTGTTTTGATACTTTGACAGATCGTTAAACTACTTTCTTATTTTGTTTTTCGGAATGGGTTATGTTTTTCTTTTTACTTTTTTCTGCTGTTTGTAACTTTTAAGCTGAGATCTTGATATTAAAAATGTTCACTTTTAAATCAGTTTGTTTTGCATAAATAAACTTATATTATAACCAAGATCCATGGTAGATAAATTTGCCTGAGATTTATTTTACGCAAATCAGCTAAACTTAGTTTCCATTGCATAATCGCGCGGTAGCGTTTTAGAACTTATTTGCTTCAAATACAATCCGGATGTATTGTATAATAACAGGGGCAAGAGAATGAGACAAGATCTTAAGGATGGCGCCTTCTATTTAAGTAAATATCAAATAATATATGCGGAAGGATAAATGAATGCAAATAATTATGTAACGTATTTTTTTTAACACACATGGCATGGATATTCCTTAAAGTCTTTGTTTGGTTGAAGTAAAAAAATATGCACCCAAGGACCAAAAGCATTATTAGAAGAGTTTAAAGCACTCAAATGCAATTTTATAAACTGCATAACTACGAGTAAGTGAGGAAGCACTGACTCGTAAACTCCACATAATTAACAAAACTCGTAAATCAGCTTTAGAATGTAAAACAAAGTGTTAATCTAGCAAGCGTATAACCGAAAAGCTCACAGCAAGTTTACTTTCAAACAAGTACATTTATGAATGGCGGCCCAGCTTAACACGAATGTCACGACACCCAGTTGAGGCGGAAAACTCTCATTCTTCCTGAATTACTCCCACACCTTTGATGGGATACTAGTCCTTAATAACAAAGACACATGGCTGATATCTGCCTGGTACTTGCGAGAAAATTTAAGGAATTTTCTAGTCTGCAGCACTCGCTTATTTCGAGTCGTATTACGTAGTATTAAGGTTCAAATTGTTGGGGTGAGTGTGAAATCTTCCAGTCTCCTGCGGCAAATTGTTTCCTCGCCCGGCGTGTTTGTATTTTATTATACATTTTTATTTCTCGATAACATTAGCTTAACCGACTTTTCATTGCCTCGGCTAGGGTTGTCGCTTTCGGTTTTTTATGCTTGTTTTTTATAGTGTGGTGGTTAGAGGTGAACTAACAACCTTCAGATGACTTCGGTTAGCTACCGATTTACTTTTATTATTGAACAGTGTTTATTGATATTACTAAAATATTGTTTAAGCTAAAAATATACTTTGTTTTCCATACACCAACATTACTGTTCGTCATATAACTTTTAATAAGTGTTCATCTTTACTCCAATTTAACAGCAAGTGAAAATAAAAATAAAGAAAACATGAGGATTCGTTGTTTCCAATTGATTATTTTTTTCAACCAATTTGTATCTGCCTCACCTGGCACCTCACCAGTGACAGGTTGTTCTATCATTTTTTAATCATTACAAAGTTTCAATAGTATCAATATCAGAATTTCAAACACAACATTATATTCTATTATTGTGCTTTGAAATGTTTTCGAGCTCGTAGCAGAAATAAACAGAAAAATCAAAACCATTTTCGAGACTTCACGTAAAAAAAAATTAGCTACTGCCAACCCTAGCCAAGTTAAAGCTGATCGCAGTACAAGCGTAACAACCCTTAGAAAAGTTGAGGCGAGGTAGGAATGTCAAAAACGTCGGGCGCGAACAAATATGTGCTTTGCGCCGGCCCGGCGACACGGCTTAAACCACGGTTAGCTGTCCCTCGAGTCTTGTGTTTGAGTTTTACACATGTTGCAGGGGTATGGTTTTCTTTATTTGCAATTTGACTGAATACGACACACTGCAATGTTACTACATTTTGCTTTGTAAACTTTTATCAATTTAAAAAGGTAGTCTTTAATATTTTAGGTTGTAAATTTTGATGCGATTTTGGTCATATTCAATTACTATTTACGATTTTTAGATAAAATATGAAACATTTATATCGAAGCTGGAATAATGATGAATCATAGATTAAGTACTAATCAAATCTGAATCCAATACCTTACAAGTACCCTGTTGATGTATGAAGTAAACGTATAAATTAGTTGCAACACATTCGCTTAAAATAACTATTAAATTGTCTAACATACCCGAAACAATACTTAATTTACGACCCATTCAAGGAGTTGAACCTACTTCGTAAGTGCCAGGTCGTTAAAGTGTATGATATTCTACGTATTGTGTAAGTTTCATAGGAATTAAATATGCAACTTAATTATCATTAAAGTAATAAATATCGTTACTGTTCACTTGTGTTATAAGCTTTACTTTATTAATATACATGCTGTGTGTATCAAAACCCGTTTTGTATACTGTCGTTTAAAACATCATTGACAGTTTGACTAGATCAACCAACCAATATACATCTTTTTTTTTTTTATACCACGTCGGTGGCAAACAAGCATACGGCCCGCCTGATGGAAAGCAGTCACCGTAGCCTATGGGCGCTTGCAACCCCAGGGGTGTCACATGCGCGTTGCCGACCCAATAAGAACTTGTACACTCCTCTTTTGAAGAACCCCGTACTGTAGTCCAACGGGAAAACCTCGGCAGGGAGCTCATTCCACAGACGGACCGTCCGCGGGAGGAAGGACATCTTATTTTATTTAATAAAATATACCTACTTAAATAAAATTACAGTAAAAATCAATGCGTCATGAAACCATGAAACGAAAAGTAGACAGAGTGCACGTATAAAAACAAAACAACATCTTCTTGTATTGCACTTGCGTCAATTCAATTCAAATCAGCCGTGTGGTGACGGCAGTAAAAATACATTTGTAACCACTCCAACTCCTCCTGCGGGTGTCATAAGAGTCGACTAAGGGATTGAAGTGTCACAGACCATTATTTTATAAAAGATTGATGATGGGCAGCAGCGTCATCATAGTGGACACATTCCTGCGATCGCCAATCTGCTTGCCCAGCGTGACGATTATGGGCATTTACCTCCTAATGCTTTTATACGCATAGTTAATAGGACAGGCCTACGTCCAGCAGTGGATTATCATAGGATGATGATGATGATGACCGTAATGTTTATTACATGACAAAATAACCTTACGAAAAATAATGTCACGTACCTACTTTAATCGTACATTGGCAATTGGCATTTTTAATCCAAGTTTATCCGTACCCGTGCCACCGGGCCGGGACCCTGACTGAATCTAGCCATCCCTCTGCACTTTTCAACTCCCATGTTTTCTTTTTTTATTTACTTTTTTTTAGCTAGACGCCTCCGGGCACTTCGTGCTTTACTTTATTTGAATGCTGAGTGGCCGTTCTAACGGCTTTGGCGAGTTTTTTTTTAAATGAGTGGATTAATACGCGTCTTTGGGAGTTTAGTTTTTCGATGTTATTTTATTATAATAACACTTATGTTGTTTCGTTGGGAAAAGAAACTATAGTCTGATAAACAAAATTTTGTAGTAACAGTAGGAACAAAAAAAATCATTAATATTTAATAATATTAATTTAAGAAAAAGGCAATATGATTACCTTTGTCTATGCCTTAAGTGGTAAAAATCCCAGCCAAACTATACTTTACTTTGTTTGTTTTCTTCATCTTATGACTGATCAGCAGGGTTAGGAATTTTGGTGGCATTAGGTGGACAGAGAACAGTGGAGTCGTTGTTTAATTTTTTTATGATTGATTGAATAATTAATTAATCAGAAATAGTAAATAAATGTATTCTTTTAAACAGGGTTTCGCCAATTTTAAGTATTAAATAATTTCATCTTTAATATTTAATTACCTATAAATTGAAGTTCAATCATTCTTTGTAATATAGCTTATGATTATTATGTCATTTTTAAGGTCTTCGAGAGAACTAGAACGTTAAAAATTATTTTTTCTCATATACCAACATTTTTAATTAAAAATTAATATTTTTCTAGTTTCTCAAAAATGAAATTCATGTTATTTATTTAAATTCCTTGATAAATCCAGCTTGAAATAAACATTTCGTTATTATTTTATAAGTTAATCATTTATTCAAGTTGAAAATGTTTGTAACATCGACTCCACTGCTCTATGTTCAATAAATGCCACCAAAATCCTAACCCTACTGATCAGAATATATTATTTATATGAAAACTTTAAATCTGAACTGAGTGCAAAGCCAAGTTGCCAATAGTTTGAGAATACAATTGTTAGAAGTTGTTTAGAATTGTTTTTGAGAATACATCCTTTTCTTGTCTTTTCCTAAATTTTCTAGAGAATTTCCTTAATTTACGCCCAATTATCGAACTAACACGCAACTAGATGTTCCAATGTTCAACATCACATCGTTAACCACTTTTTATTGGGAAACACAGCACATAGTAGGGATGATGACTGTAGTTACAATAAATTATTTAACACTATGCACGACATAATACACGAAGACATTATTACTAAGATGTAGATTGCAGTAATTTTTGTACAGAACTTCCATTTAATAAATTGAAAAGAACTTAAAAGAGTAGGTCATTTGACAGTACTCAAACGTGACGTCACTTTTGAGTATTTCATATAAAAATTCATAGTGGTGATCGTTTTGACAGTTCGAAAAAAGATGCTGATTTGACTTGCTAGTCATCACATCATGCCTATTATACATTAAGGTAAACACAAACATAAGCCGAACAGTTTCCGCTTAGAGCTATTACAAAATTCTTAAGCCACCCAGCACACAGACGGCAAAAGGCTATCTCAATTGATATTTAAGTCTGTCTCCGTCCAGGTCTCATCCAAAATCGATAGCGGCCCGACGGGGAGGGGTCTATTCGACCCCACGTGTGATCTTTGTCCGCAGGTAGTTGACCTGAAGATTAGCCCACTCTTGCAGTTTTCGTGCTTTTGTGCAATTTTGTATGCTATTGCTGTAAAAATAACAGTCGGTCAAATAATAGTTCGGGGAATACAGGGTGAAACATGAGTCGTGAACAGTAATACGTTTTTCTAACTCTATAAGCAATTAAATGATAAATGATAAATTTATTTGCATTAAATATGGTATACAAAGGTCTTACATAATATTTGGAATAGGCATATTTAACCATAGATGGCATTCAAAATATACTTACAATTTAAAAACTAAACCTACTGTCCAATATGGCTATAATTACAATAATTCATCCTGCTAAAAATTTTAATAATTCAGATAAATTAAATTAAATTAACGTCATACTATGTCAAATACTTACTACAATCTATTAAGGATATATATATCATTTAATGTCAACTGTGCCTCTACTCGTATATAACACTAAGATGGGTGAAATGCCCCACAAGTTACTTAGAAACAGTCAAGGTATTTTAACGTAACGGTCAAAAACGGTTTTCTTTAATACATTTCCCTTTAAATTCCGGATCCGCCAAACTTTATTCGAAATTTTTTACTTCAATTGTCAGACAGAAATCCGCTGTTAAAATGTTTCCCTTTCCTCATGGGCACATGCATGTGTATTTTATACAGGCGAATAATTAATCCAGCTATAATAATCTGATCCTACGAATAAGATAAGACAATCATTTTGTAACATTTTGTTGTTCATTAGGTGTAATGATTTTTCTAAAGTGCAACCCAGCAGCAATGTATGCCGTCCAACTGACATGACATTCTTATGACGTTTAGCTACTTATGTCGACGTTAATTAATGTAGCTATCAGTGGATGCAATACATTGCGTGCTCAATTATTTTGTATGGAAAAACTACCTTAATTTCCTAACGAAATTTATGGGTCAATAAATAAGGTCCCGTAGGTCCGATAGTAAACGCCATTAAAATATTCGCCCGTATCAAATACGCACGCTGTATTAGTAGTACAGATAATTATATTAAATTAGGTAAATTAACGTCGCCCGTCTAACCCTCCCATCGATTTTAACTTACCATTACTTATCCAATTGGGTTTAATTCGGCCTCGCGTGCTTACTTCTGATAATGATGCATTATCCTTATCGACCGTGGAATAATTTATTAAATAAATTATTCTACACGAAAATTTACTTACCTAGTTAGTAATAATTTAATAAATATCAATATAACTCTTATATATCATTAAATATAACACTGTGTTTATGAACGTCAAAATAAAAGGAAAATTTAAAGTCTACATCTCTCACAGGAAGACAATAAATACCTACGTCTTAGGCACTGGTCTCACCGCCAGCTACTAAGCTATGAACTATCGCCTATAAACACGAACAAAAGATACGCACTCCCGTGTCTCTTTTATTTACACGGGAGTGCATATCTTTTGTTCGTGATTATAGCTTATTAGTTAGCCCGCAGTGAGACCAGTGCCTTACATGAGTACGTGCCATCATAAGACAAATATGAAAATTACTTACAGATTCTAACTATAGGATTGATTTTTAGTTGGAATCATCCAGTGTACTAAAACTATTTAAATAGAATATTATTCAGAGTACTGCCACTAGAAGGGCATTTTCACTTCTCATCATCATCATCATCATCATCATATCAGCCGAAAGACGTCCACTGCTGAACATAGGCCTCTCCCAACGATTGCCACCAGTCCTGCGCCACCCGCATCCAGCGGACTCCTGCGACCTTCACCAGGTCATCAGTCCACCTTGTGGGGGGCCTACCCACGCTACGCCTTCCGGTACGTGGCCGCCACTCAAGAACCTTCCCGCCCCAACGGCCATCAGTTCTACGCGCAATGTGCCCCGCCCAATGCCACTTCAGTTTAGCGATTCGGAGAGCTATTTCGGTTACTTTGGTTCTGCTGCGGATGGTCTCATTTTTAATCCGATCACGCAGAGAGACTCCTAGCATAGCCCTCTCCATTGCCCTTTGGGTGACTTTGAGCCTTCTTA
Source organism: Thaumatotibia leucotreta (assembly GCA_025490895.1). Taxonomy (NCBI): domain Eukaryota; kingdom Metazoa; phylum Arthropoda; class Insecta; order Lepidoptera; family Tortricidae; genus Thaumatotibia; species Thaumatotibia leucotreta. Next base: position 12,666 of record JALPQI010015748.1, on the reverse strand, counting down.
TGAGGCCCATCGTAAGCGGCCACGTTTCAGTACCGTATGTCATCACTGGCAACACACACTGATCAAAGACTTTCGTCTTCAAACACTGCGGAATATTGGACGAAAATATGTGTCGTAGCTTCCCGAACGCTGCCCAACCGAGTCGGATTCGACGATTGACCTCTTTCTCGAAGTTGGACCTACCTAACTGGATAGTTTGTCCTAGGTATATATATTCGTCTACAACTTCGAGTGTAAAGTCTCCGATTATTACGGGAGTTGGTGCTACATGGGAATTTGACATGATTTTCGTCTTATCCATGTTCATTTTAAGACCAACTCGCTCGGAGCTGCTTGTTTACTGAGGTCAACAAGCATAGTACTTAAGTCCTCCAAGGTCTCAGCCAAGACTACTATATCGTCAGCGAATCGAAGGTGAGTGAGGTACTCGCCGTTTATGTTGATACCCAGCCTTCTCCAGTCCAGAGTCTTAAAGACATCCTCCAGTGCAGCGGTAAACAGCTTAGGGGAGATGACATCTCCCTGCCTAACTCCCCGCTGCAGCAGAATAGGCTTCGAGCTCTGGTCTTGGAGTCGGACTGACATTGTGGCGCTCTCGTACAAACACTTCAACACCTCGACATAGCGGTAGTCGACTTGGCACCGTTGGAGAGACTGTAGTACAGCCCATGTTTCGATCGAATCGAAGACTTTCTCGTAGTCCACAAACGCTAAACAGAGGGGCAAGTTATATTCTTCGGTCTTCTGTATAACCTGGCGAAGCGTATGGATGTGGTCTACGGTACTAAAGCCTCTTCGGAAACCGGCTTGTTCGGGAGGCTGGAAGTCATCAAGCCTGCGTGCAAGACGATTCGTAATGACTCTTGAAAACAGCTTATAGACATGGCTCAGAAGTGATATGGGTCGGTAGTTCTTCAATAAAGCGTTGTCACCTTTTTTGAAGAACAGTACCACCACACCCCTGTTTCATGCCTTTGGCGTTCTCCCTTCCAGTAAGACGGAATTGAACAACTTTTGAAGGGCCGTAAGGACCGGTTTACCACCCGCCTTCAGAAGCTCAGCTGTAATTCCGTCCTCCCCAGGTGCCTTGTTATTTTTGAGCTGTTCAAGAGCCATTCTAATCTCGCACAGTGTAGTGTCGGGTCAGTCTAGCTCTGAGGTCTTCCGCTAGATCAACTTCGGGTCTGCTAGTTGACGTGTACAGTTGTCCATAAAAACCCTCTATCTCAGTCAGCAGCTCAGTTTTGGACGTGACGATTCTACCATCCTCAGTCTTTAATTTGGCGAGCTGGCTTTGCCCAACAGACAGATCCTTTTCACTTCTAGGGACACCGAATTAGCTTAACTCTCACAAAAAAGTTAACTTCGATATCAGTTTTGTAACGACAATTACAACTAGAAGTGAAAATGCCCAGAAAGCTCAATTCTGCTCTGCGACGCAACAAATAATTCACTTAACATACAGAGTTGTGCATGAACGATTTTTTTTGTATCGAACACCATTCGAAAGTCAAAGAGTCAAGTTTTATAATCTTGTTACTTGCATTATCTTTTTGCTAACATACCGTACCTATAAGAATACGAGTAGTAATGATTAATTACTAATTACGCAACAGTTGGTAATGTTAATTGAAACACTGCCAATTCTGTTATCATAGTGAAATCGGAAAGATAACACAATTCTACTTAGACACGCCGTTTAAAACAATATTTGATACTATGTTCATTTTAGGGCTTGTACACACACACACTCACACACACACACACACACACACACACACACACACACACACACACACACACACACACACACACACACACATTACACTTCATCATCAGCATACATCAATCCACTGCTGGTCAAAGCTGCAAAAGCCACGTCTGGATGCATTAAGGTGCGGTTAAACCAAAAGAGCATTCGCTATTCTAACCCCCCACTCTACGAACTTCGATCGTTACACAAAACGTGATTGGTTGATGTCGTAAAACGGGCGATAGAACAGCGAATGCTCTTTTGGTGTGAACGCACCTTTAGGAGGCAAATGCTCATAATCGCCATGCCGGGCAAGCGGGTTGGCGATAACAGTAATGTGTCCACTATGATCATGCTACAGCCCATCAATCTTCTATCAAGAATGGTCACTGACACTTCAATCCCTTAGTCGGCTCTTACGACACCTGCGGGAAGAGTTGAGGTGTCACAAATGTATTCTTGCCTTCACCACACGGGCAGGTTCCTTAAAATGTTGTAATACCTAACGCAGTATTTGTTATTCATTATATTAAAACTATTCTTAAAAAATACGTTAATTTAATATTAAATAGATTGTTTGACACCTGGGTGTTTAGCTAAGTTGCCAATCGCTAGCGCTTGCTAGCGCATTGTAGTTTTCCCTCTTTGTCGTCCTTCATATTAGTGCGACAAAGAGGGAAAACTACGATGCGCTAGCGAGCGCTAGCGATTGGCAACTTGGCTAAGCAATTAAGCATCCAGTACCTGTACCCTATAAAATGTCAACTTACGAATTACTCGTACGTACAGATAAATTGATTTAACTACTAGTCTCTAATCCACTGCACAGGATTCGTCACCTCATCATATTCATATGTATTTTGCGTATTTATTTACTTATTAGTATTCACAAAGATCAAGACGATAAAATCACCCATCATCTAAAATGTACAAATGTTTACCGGCACGGCACAACAAAAGTACGGCTTGCAAACATCAAAATTAAGGACGAATAAAATAAAGCACCCACCATGTATATGTTAATTCGCTTGTAAATCCACGGAATAGTTTATTATAACATAAAACATAAACCCTCCTGTAAGCTTACCGAAGGTAATTCCATCTCTGGATAACATTTCTAAACTACGGACCCTAAAAACTAACCCAACACCCACCTCATTATCTCTCGCCATAGTTTCTAATCGATACACACACACACACACACATAAACCCACACAAACGCAAACCTAAAAGTCTACGTTACCGTAACGCGCGTCAACTTAAAACTTAATTATAATTAATTAATTCCAATTGGTGAACCTTCCTTTCTAGCGTGCATAATCTTGTATAACTCCATCCTGCTCCATTGTACTGGCGAAGGGTAGAGCGGGGTATTGTGTTTTCGAAGACCTTTTATCACGCATTTCACGAAACGGAGCAGTCGGTTCGATTACAGTTTTATTAGCAATTCGTATTTAATTGGCATTCTGTTAAGCGGGCCATTTTTTAAATTACTCCTTTGAATATGGCGGGAGAGCTTTCTAAATTCACCGCGATAAGTGTGGAATTTGCCTGGTTTTTATTCAGACCTAGGTTTTGCACGCGACTTAAATCTTGGGGTTAAATACCTTTTGGGATTGAAAAATGATAACGTTCACTTCACACATCAAATCGACTTTTAGAGCCTACTTATTGGACAAAACCTTTAACTACTTTTTTAATTTTTTTTTAGTTTGTCTAGCAATTCATCTTCTCAGTAGAACAAGGTGGCATATAAAAAATCTCTGACCGGCAAACATTTCACGCCTTTATTTTTTTTCTGTTGAAGTCTTGTCCTACTGACAGAATGGTTTATGAGACACGTTCTCAAATAGTACGAATCCATAGTAGACATTGGAAATGTTTTCTAAAATAAAATTTAGTACTTTATTGGTTATTGTTATACCAGCCATACCATACCAAATACTGACTATTCAACCCAAATTTGCTTATTTATATCCGAATTTTCGAATATTTGCATTGTCACCTGCATTTACTACTACAACTACCACTCAAACACCACAATAGTAACAATTTCGTTATTTTAAGTAGGTAATCAATGTCTCATTTAGCTCGGTATATTTAGACGCACTTTTTTTTTTAGCTCAAAGACTATCAAGTAATACAGTTTTATTCAGAAACAATAAAAATAAAACCGCTACTCATTTGTTTACATGCAAGCTTCTGCGTCATAAATTAAACCTAAACCAACTCATAAAACAATCTCAAGACGCCTCAAACCCAGTTTAGCGCCAGCTCGAAATCAAAACAAAATGGCCGTGTCCCGAACGGCGTATAATTTAATTGTAATCATCACTACATCGAGCGGTGACGAGCATCACGACGGATGCGACTAGACCCCTTCCACCCCGCCTTACCCCCCAAGAAGGGGTTAACACCCCCTCATTACCATATTTCATTTACTCAACGAAATTATGCTAATTACTTATATTGCTTTGTGTAAAAAGGAAATTTATAAGGATTAAACTTGCCCCCTCCTCCCCGGCAAATCCGGACTAGTTGGAGCAAGTTCATCGAATGAATTATTTAGAAGATGATTCTTTGAATTAAAAACTTGAACGTTCGGGGGCGCCTGTAATTCGTTCGCTTGATTATAATCGGTCGCAATTAAAATTCAGATTGGGGAATTTTTAATTTTGTTATTGATGACCCTCTTTCGCGGACGGTTGTTAAAAGTTCCAGGGAAGTTAGAGCTGTGCTTTCCGAGCGTTTGTTTATTTCGATGTGATTCGCTCAATCATTTTATTTCGATGATTAAAACGCGCTTGCGATGTTTAATTTGAGCGAAGTTCTAATTTTATCGCGCAAAATTTTGCAGCTTTTTTATTAATCGTTGATATTTTTCGCACGTACAATTGTACAATGTTTAATAAGTACTTTTTCATCACACTTGTTTTCTAAGCGTGCCATTGCTTGCGCGCGTAGCGGGAGTTATAGATAAGTGAAATTCCCTAGGGAGTAATAGAAATGTCAGTACGTCATTTAATAATATTATTTGGCAAGTGTGATGAAAAACATTGTATGCATCACGGTCGGTAAGCGGAATACTAACTCGAGTCATAAAAGCCCTCCGCCTGACGGCGTCGGGCTTCTAAACACTCTCGTTAGAAATTCCGTGCTTACCTCCCTTGATGCACAATGTACTATTTGTGGAAATAATATAGATCGCGTTTAATCAGTAGGTACAGTCCAGTGCAAAAATATGTTTCGAAAGAATCCTCTTAGAATAAAGAACAGAAATAAAGTGCACTGGGACATATTTCTTAGCATTTTTATATACACCTTATTTTGCCTTTGACTGTACCTATTTTTCGGGAAGTTGTATAAAAAACTATAATATTTGAACCCTAAAACGATGTTATACCTAATTGATAACTGCTTAATAAAACAGTATGCGCCTAAAAGTTTGGCGCTTAAAACCGTTTTATTTAAAAGGGAACAATGAAATTAATTAACCGATGAAAATGTAGACGCTTAACCATTTCATTCCAGTTCTTTCGCTTCATACTTGTTTCGTTTTATAGAACATGATACTTGATTTAATATCTCATAGTCATAGTATATTTATGAATGAGATATGGACAATTTGACACTGAACAGACGAGATTGAAGTATAGTTACTTGTCATTATTTAGTAAACAATTTCTTAACTTAAAACTGCACATTTCTTGTCGTAAATAGCTGTTAACTTGAGTGTAATAAAGTGTTTGCATGTGCAATAATAAAGAGGAGAGGAGAGATGCCCCCAGTCTCATAATGGTTTTAGAGAAAAAACATGCATATCGAGGTTAGAAACTTGTTTACTTGTAGTAGTAGTAGTAAAGACGAATAGACCGTATGTTGAGACTTGAGACATCTTGACTATTTTCGAGCTATAAAAGATATGTTTAGCCGTGTCGTGGCGGCAAAATGTGTTTTTACTTCACTATAGATACAGCGAAATTGATGTTGTTTCAAATGCCCCTGTTTCAATCCACCTCGGTTATACTCAAGCATAATAAAATTAGTGAATACTAGATTTAGAAATGCAAGTACGTGCGTAACAATTGGCACAATTGTTTTTATAGCTGGCAATGCTTACATTATAGCAGAGATTTAAAATAGAAACTAGGGGTAGAGCTAAAAATGGGTCAAAATTCTTTTCGATGTCTTGTTTCATACCAGTCTGTCACGCTTTTAGTTGCTGTTTCGACTCAGTATATAAAAAAAAATCCGGTGCACTTGTATTTCTTTTTCACGTTACATTTTAATCCATACATCAAAAACAAACATCAACATCATCTCATACAAATATCACAACTGTGTCACGTTTTTTAGGGACACAAAATAAGACAACGAAAAGAATTTTGACCCATTTCCTTATATAATACAGTGCAAATATGTATGGCCATGGAATAAGTTGTTTTAGTTACCCCCTGTAGAATGTACCCAGCATCTGGACAGTGGTTCAACCACCCATTTTCCCATACCTCGTAAACTCCGCAGAGAAAAATATTTTATGACCACTTAAGCATCCAAAGCCTGAAATAGGAATTATTAAACGACGATCGACTCATTACCCGATACCCATCGAAAACAATCAAGCAAGCGGTACTTAATAAATTATTCTCCCGATCTATAATTATATATAAGCGTTCCAATTCAATTATAGTAATGTAATACCCTTGCTTTGGGCAGGACGCCTCCGGCGGCTAGTTTCGCAACTTATCCCGGCTAAGGCAAGCCTTATTTAAATGTAAATTAGGTTCATTTCACGAAATTAATGTCGTGGAGGCCCTCCCTCAATACGGTGGCCACATTGCATGCCTTTTTCGGGACCCGTCCTGGACGTCAGTTTCATTAATGTGTCAGATTTAATGTCACTTTATGGTCGTGAATAATTATTGGGTGTTCGATTTTTATGGACGTGTAATCGTTTTCGCGAGTTTACACTTCCTGGAAGTTTAATGGATGATTATACTTTAGTGCATCATCATCGATATCATCACGTCTTATTATAAGGAACTGCAAATAAAAGCAGTAATAGGCGACGGTTGATGGTCTCTGTCAAAGCTCAGTCGGTAGTGATACTACCGGCAATGCTGGAAGCCCTTGTTTTCGAATCCCGATGTGGGCGTCTCTACGTGTAAAATATATTTTCTCAAACTTACAACGGAATGTTGATGTTACGTTAAATTAAACCCAGAAATACTATGTATCCGGTGTCATGTGCTAAGATGATATGTAAAGAGATTTCATGTATTTATTTCACACCTAGGACTGCAAACAAACTGTCTTTTGTTTTGAAACGTCAAATTGTGACACTAGGTTTCAGCCACAGAAAAAAAAAATAACCTTAGAACTAATATTTATACCAACAGGTAAAAGGAGATCTCAAACAGATAAAAAAAAAGTTAGCCGCGAATGTTTTTTTTTTTTAATGTTATATGATACTGTACTATTGGTATATTTACAAATTAAGTAGTATGGTTCGGCGAAATCAGAAATTTTATTTCATGGCAAGTTTGAGAAAAGCACTATACAAATCTCGGCGAGAAACAGGGTTACAGGCCGCGTATCACTATCTGGCCTCAGTTCCTTCGGCCAGATATATCTACTTGGCCTGTAGTAACCCTTCGTTTCCCGTCCTCTATAGTAATGTACTATTATTTCTCAGTCATGATCATGCTGCCCCCGTAAGCATAAACGCATTAACTAGTTTTGAAGTGTCAATGGATTGTTTACTTTATTCAACTGCAATTTATGTTCTGTCTTAATTAACATTTTAAAACTAGTTACTAGATTTATGCTAACGGGGGCAGCATGGTTGTCTATGTATGTTTTGTTTTTGATATGCTTTTTATACTATCGATATCGTTAAGTCAACACAAAGCAAGTCACGATTGAGTTTGACGCTAGATCGATTTGTGTAAGAATGCCCAATGTTATTAATTAATTTAAAAATCGATACACTTCATCGTCCAAATCAGCTAAAAAATGACTCCTATACTCATTGTCAGATTATGATTGTCAGATTTGTCAATAAGGAACAAGTTATTTAAAAACACCCATGAACATTTTGTATTACGTAAGTAAATCTTACAAAATATTGTGCCATAAAATATTGAAATAAGCAAAAGTAATGGGGTAAGGTAATAAGAGCATTCAGTAGTTAACAGTGCCAAAAATCCCTATTTACTTGCTACCCCTTCAGGCTGGTCACCCTACAAGGAGGCGGTAATGGCTGCTCTATGATTATATGGACAGACGAGTCATTACTCCTGTGTAAGTGCTGCGACTTGCTAATGTCGAGTTTTACACATCTTCAGCCTTCCAGACTCTAGAGTTGACTGACCGACTATTTAGCCCCTAATTCGACGCATAATATGGGATAGAAGTAGCATCGTACCGAGGAGAAGTTTCATAAGTCGCGAAACTTCCATAGATAATGTTCTCGGGAATGTAAATTTGACAAATAATCTCATCAAAATATTTTATTTTTTTATTTCATTATCGAATCAAGCTAAACCCGTACATGATAGATACATGGCTTATAAGTTATATTTACTGTCTTGTTTACTTAATTGCGATATAAAATAATTGTTTATAACACATTTTTATAAGTTGTCATAAAAAAAATCTCAATGGGAACTTACTATTCTCATGAAATTTCTAGGAAAAATTCGAGCATGTTCCTGCAATTTAAAGAATGTTCTGCATCTTGTAGGTATTGCTAGATAGGAGAAGATAGGGGTGGTATAATATTCCAGTAGGCTTAGCACATGATTGGTGCGACAGTATGTCGCCGCGAGAGAGACTTGCTGTATTTTACTATTGTATCGTATTCTGGCCATTTTCCGCAACTCGACATCAAACGCGATATCTTGCGTGGTCCAAGCGCTGGCCCAATACTTGTTGGCAACTTTTCACACGGAAGTACCTGATCAATTTAGTTTTTGCGAGATAAACGGCCGTATCTTTATTTTTACCATCACTTAGAAAATTTTTTTTTTCTTTTTGAGGTACCCTAAAAATAAATTAAAAAAATGCGGACTTTATGCAATAAACTAAAACCCTAATGTATGACGTCACGCGATTATCTTCTCGCCTCGGACAGCCATGCTTATTGCTTATATTGCTTAACAAAGATATCTATGCGATTGAAGTGACATCCTCCGTCTTTCAATTTACTTAAGCATTTCTTTCGTATACTTGCAGCAGCCTTAGCACAACTTATGTTTGACAGCAACACGCAACCTTCTGACGGCTAGTCTTCGTGAAATAATTTAACTACCTAATACTATACCACAATAAATAAAAAAAATAAACCGACTAACTGATTTCTCCAAGATCCCATCCTCAGACCCTGATTTTCTAACGGGACCATCTCAAGGTTATTTAAACCCGTTGAGGTATAAAAAAAACCGTTCACAATTCTCGGAGATATCGCGTAACATACATACAGGGTGAACAATATGAAGTGTTACCAATTTCAAAGCACTGCGATTTTTAGGTGCACCAATTTATTGCTATAAGTAAGAAAAAACAAGAGGAAAAATATTACATTTTGTAATTAAAATTACTTTTAGTCAATATACAACCTTTTGCCTTGACTATGGTTTTCAAATGGTAAAAAAAATTCACTCACAGCACGTTTGTGACCACTGGGACTAGAGCCAGTGAAATACGATCGCTTTATTCATTGCATTTATACTAGCATATTTAATTACTCTCACGGTACCTTTCTCTTCAAACTAGACCAGACAAAAGGTCCGAAAATCACTGCACTGGAGAAATGACACGTGAAATTCGGTTTTCAGCCATTTTTATTTCTTACGAGCTTTATAAGAACGAACCCGTCTTATGTTTGCCGTCTACAACCGAAATGTTTGCGTATCTAAGACTTCAATGCGGTGTCCAAAACATATTTCCGATAATAAGCCGCTATTACTTCGACACCAGACTTTAAAAAACCTACTTGGTAACACTTCATATCGTTCACCCTGTACGAAAAAGAAACAGTCCGATTCAATCGAACATTGTCGAAGTCGTCCTCTTTTGAAGTCGTTTAAAAATTTAGACTGACCAAATCAGAAATCAAATATGTAAGCATCGAAACTATCGGTTATAGAAGTAAAGGCATGACTACACACCAACGAGGGTACACGAATAGACCCACTTAATTTCACCCTTCTACCCTTCATTATAACCACACACACACAGGCATTATCGATCGCTCTATCCATACAGTAAGTTTGTATAAGTGATTAGTGTATTTAATTTGAAAACGCTAAGTAGTTGCCTTGTTTTATGGCTGTGTGAGGGTTAATTATGGGGGGGTAAGTTAACCCTTTGGTGCGATCGTTTTTTTCGTTTGAAATTACAGTATCGGGCTGATTATTGGAGGTATGGAATTGAGTTTGACAAGATTTATGGTCGCAATTATGGTGCATGTTGTATTAGACTGTATGTGCCGATTATTGTTATACACTGAGTATATGAGTGAATCAATTTTTATCTGTCTGTTATTGCCATGGTTACGGTCACTTAAGTCACGCTGGTTTTATGCAAAATTATGCTACTTTAAAAATGCATATTGGATTTTTCTGGTGTTAATAAGCCCTTTCCTTAATGGGCCACCTACAAACATGGACTACATGCATATTTGCATAATTTAAGTAGCATAATGAAAAGTGTTACAAATATTAGATGTCATGCTATGGTTACGGTCGCCTGAGTCACGCTGGTTTTATGCAAAATTATGCTACTTGAGGTCCATGATTGTAGGTGGCCCATTGAGGAAAAGGGCGTCTTAACGCCAGAAAAATACATGTTTGCATACTTTAAGTAGCATAATTTTGCAAAAAAACAGCGTGAGTCTAGAGACCATGGCCATAATAAACAGAAAAAAGTTGAATAACCCTTATACAGGGTGGTCCAAACATTGACGTCAAAAATTTTTTTTTAGATTCCTGTCATGAGCTATCAGAATATACCCCATGTATGTTAGCCGATTTTTTGTAGTTTTCGAGTTATGAATTTTTGAATTTTTTTTTTGAGAAATTCTGGAATGAAGAAATTTATTAATAAAAAAAATACTATTGGGTTTTTTAACTAGTTTCTTTTTGTAAAAGTATTACTACAAATAAAGCATTTACTGACAAAAAAATTAGCGTCCTCACTTTGATACAAGTAGGATATTAATATACCAAATTCAAAATTTTACGCTAAAAACGCATCAAAATAGCATTAATGTACGTAAATAAAACAATAAAACATATCCCAAGGAATTTTCGTATTCTAAAGACCCCTAGACCTTGAGCCTTCGTAAAAGCAAAAAAAAAGTGATACTTAATGATGAGGATTTTTCGGAGTAGTCGGTCAAATAAAAATAAAAAAACTTAAAATTTTAAAGTAGTAAAAAATGACTTGAATAACTACACAAATTGAGTTTTCGTGGCATTTTCTGTCTTTGTTTATTGATAAGAACAACAAAACAAACGAAATTTTACTTTATTTTTAAATTAAAAATTTAGAAGTTTTTTTTAAGTTTATTTGACCGACTACTCTGAAAAATCCTCATCATTAAGTATCACTTTTTTTTTGTTTTTACGAAGGTTTAAGGTCTAGGGCAATCTTTAGATTACCAAAAATCCTTGGGATATGTTTTATTTTTTTTATTTACGTACATTAATGCTATTTTGATGCGTTTCTAAAGTAAAATTTTGAATTTGGTATTTTTTATCCTACTTGTATCAAAGTGAGGACGCTAATTTTTTTGTCAGTAAATGCTTTATTTGTAGTAATACTCTTACAAAAAGAAAATATTAGAAAACCCAATAGTTTTTTTTTATCAATAAATTTCTTCATTTCAGTATTTCTCAAAAAAAAAATTTTTCAAAAATTCATAACTCGAAAACTACAAAAAATCGGATAACATACATGGGGTATATTCTGATAGCTCATGACGTGAGGAAACTAAAAAAAATTTTTTGAAGTCAAGGTTTGGACCACCCTGTATATTTCTGCACAAAACTGTACAATCAAAGGTAAAATAAGGTGTATATAAAAATGCTCAAAAATATGTCCCAGTGCACTTTTATTTACCTTCATAACATATTTATAAGAGGATTCTTTCGATACTAATGTTTGCACTTGACTGTACCTATATGAGAATCACGCGTAGTTCAAAGTGTTCAAACCAGAACAACGCCTGGTTCATAATGAGGTGATGATTTATAGGTTTCTTCTTAATTAGCCGTTTGACTCCGGATGCCGGTAATCAGCTAAAAACACCTACGCAGTGTTTTTATTGACCAGAGGTAAGATCGATTAAAAATAATGATAATGACTTTTAATGGGTAAGTGCTTGGCCAGAGGAGTCGAGTATTTTTATGTGGTTTAATTTTTATTTATGAAAAAAACACTGTTTCATATCATCCGAACGAACTTATCTGGGTAAATTGCTAATACAGTGTAATGTAATGACTTACTCTAGAGGTGCATTCAGACTAAACGAGCATTCGCTATTCTATCCCCCACTCTACGAAATTCATTCGTTAAACAAAACGTTATTTGTCGAAATTCGTTGATTTCGTAGTGTGGAGGATAGAATAGCGAATGATCGTTTAGTCTGAATGCAACTTTATATATTATAATCTCAATCTTTGTCACAAGTTACAACTTTCTCCAGCATTTTTTTTTCAATTTTCCATGCATAAAGTTTCTCAAGTTGCTCAACGATATCAATAATTTACCATTCACAATCTGTCAGATAAAATTGACGCTATCCTTTTCACCAGGCTTACGAACAAATGTACGGGTAATAATTACCTGGCAGATAATAATTTATTTTATTGGGGGATGGTGTAGCAGGCCCTTAGTCAATGAAATAC
>JALPQI010015747.1:0-22605 GCA_025490895.1 Thaumatotibia leucotreta | reverse complement strand
ACATCAATAAGACCTAAAAATTGCTAATACTTTTGAAAGCTTTCCCATTCACAACTATCTAACATTTTCTTCTAAGTACATGCAAGAGCTTGAAGCAAACGCAAGTATACGACATAGTCCGAGATTCTACTGTAAGACAGACATATAATTGACTCATTGATAAATAGTATGATTTCGTTAGAATACGTAATTTTGCAGCGCAACTTCACGTTCAAAATACCTATTTTTATTGTTATAGATCTTAATTAATTTAACGTGCGATAATCCATTTCCAATAAAATAAATTAGACAACCAAGAACACGTTAAGAAACAGTTCTTCAGGTTGTAAATAATGTGGAACTGTTAAGATTAGCGAAATACTTTAGCTGCAAACGTACCGGATAAATTCAAAAGAAGCCGATACGATAAATATAAAAATAATCAAGAAATACAACATGAGTTAAATGATGACTGTAATAACCACTCACATGCTTTGATTTTTGCGATAGACTCTATTTCTATGTAAAATAAGAGTGATAACATGTAGCAAAAGCTACATGACGCATGTCAGTGGATAATGTATTTTCATAGATTCAATGTATGCAGCATTCGTGTAATTTAATATTTCTTTTATATAACAGATACTCTCTTTATAACTCTTTCAGATATCTTTTATCTAAAAAACAAAAGCATACATTAATTAAATAATGGATTTTCCAGTGAACTGACGACTGCACAATCTTATAACCGTCCACTAGACTAGTTGAATAATCCGATGACGAAACAATAAAATGCCGGGCGATCGTCCAACCGCAATCCGGATACATTGTAAACTAGTATTATAAATCAGAAAAAAGCAATTCGTAATAGCGAAAAAAAGAACTATACACGCAACGCATAATCACTGAAGAAAATGTGTTTTTCCTCATACGGTAGGCTCTAAAATAAGTCTACGATTTTGATTCATATGTCGCAGACATACGTACATGAACGTATACATATTTTTAAGCGTGACAGCACGATGGAGTACTTTCACTTCACGCACTAGATTGATAGGTTATAACCAATACTATAAACATTCTTAGTTGTTTTCTCGGAAAGGCAATTTGTTATGTCTTTCTATTCGACGCCACACGCCACTCCAATAAACTCACAATTTGTTTTTTAATTCAAACGCGCCTTGAAATTGTATCAATCAATCATCATAAAATGAAACCTCCCAAATCCGCTATTACAACCTAAGTAATGTTTCGTTTATGCGTAGGGAATTAAATGATTTTTTTAGGAACCAGTATTAATAATAACTTGGCATGAAATTCGCTTCTTGCACTATAAGTTTTTTTTTGTAATAAAGGCTGCCCTTTATTCATAAACGTATCCTAACTTAGCAAGCGGATTAAGTATTGTTTGTCCTTTTCGGTCTTAGCCACATATTGATAAGACCGAAAGAGATAAGCAATATTTAGCGGCTTGCTAAGTTAGGAGACATTTATGAATAAGGGGGTTAATACATTTTTTTACTCCGATCTAGGAGAACGTAAGATAGACAAAAGAGTGGCAAAAAGGCGAATATCTCTTAAAATATTCGTGACTTATTTCATCATCATCATCATCATCATATCAGCCGAAAGACGTACACTGCTGAACATAGGCCTCTCCCAAAGATTGCCACAATGACCGGTCCTGCGCCACCCGCATCCAGCGGACTCCTGCGACCTTCACCAGGTGACTTATTTGTTAGCACTTATATATACCATTAAAATCCTGTTTTACTGCATACGTGTTTGTTTATTATTTAATAATTACGTCGGCAATAACTAACTACCGTTGCACGCACGCACTTTCCTTTAATTAATATTGGTTTGTGGTTGCATTGGTTTCCAATTACGTGAATAAAAATAGATATGTTTTGGCATTTATCTGTAACGCTTCTCGAGCGTAAATAATGTACAATCAGCGTGAAACACTTTGTACAATCCATAGTAGCCAAGCCAAATAGTTCGTTATACTAAATATCTCCGGTATATTCACTCAACCTCGTATTGCAACACTTCTTAATAGAAAACACCCGTATTCCAGAGCGAAAGAAATGAGACTTTTCCATGTATTAATTGTTGTAGATCCGAGATTGAGTTAATGAGTAGCGACAATATATGGTAAATGCTTGCTAAGTTAGCAGACGTTTATGAATAAGGGGGTTAGAGGTAAATTCTGTGGCAAATGTTTGTCTATAAGTACTAATTTAATATTTCACGCCCTTCACTCATATTTTAATCTTCATTATTTTTCCAACTTTAGTCTCTGTCTATTTTAATTGCTGATAAAAGCATGTATATTATTTTCATATTAATTTGACGGAAGTCACGTCAACCAATGCTGATACAGAATCCATTTTACCCTTTACCTTAGGTGAGAATAACACCTGAGTTCTTACGTAGGTAAGTTGTAGGGACGGAACTATACTAAGGAATGATGGGTGAAGATCACTATCTCATTCCTTAATAAGCTCCGCCCACATGCCCTAACCAGACTCACGCGAGAAGTCTCACCGAGAAGTCTTGCCGAGAAATTGTGCGCGAGAAGCAAGAAGGCACCCGACTGAAGTGTGAGTCTCACACTTCAGTCGGGTGCCTTCTTCTGTAGGGGCTCTCATGCGACCTTTTAGCTTCTCGCGCAATTTCTCCGCACCGATCGGAGAACAGGCGATCACGAGAACGAGATGGCAAGAATGCGATCACATTCACGCGGGCGTTCCTGGTGTGAGTCTGTATGGGCTATTACAACTTACGTTTGAACTCACAGGTATAAACCCAGCTTTATTATAACTCTTAAAAAAGTATTTTTAGTACAGATGGTGTATTTTTTAGGCCCTAGTGCGAAAAGTGTGTCATTTTACGTCAGGTTCGAAACTTCGGAAGGCCATCTGTACTAAAAAACGTCGTACGAGACACGTGCAAAAACGAAATTCGTAACTCGTGTCGATTTAAAACACTCCCTATCGGTTTTGTTTTAAAACATCGCCACTCGTTTCGATTTTCATGTTTTTCGCACTTGTGTCGTAATGTACTATTTTATCCCTAGAGTAAAACTATACTCGCGTTTGCCAAAAGCGTCGTAAACATTGCTACCCTCCTGATATAACCGTCTTACTGTAACACACATTCTACGTAGTAACAATTCTCCTATGCTAACATTACGATACATTGGAAGGGTGATGTCTTAGCTATTTTAATGTATTGGTGTTTGATTTGTACATGCACGCTATCTCATATTGTGAAGACACTGCGGTTTCGTCCTTTTAAAAACCAATGTACAATATTTTACACAAATGTGATGTTTTCCTTTATGTTTTTTTTTAAATTAAATATCGTTTTGATTCAAGTGCCAATACAGGATAAAACCTAATAGTTTTCATCGTCAATACAAGAGCTAAATGATACAATAAAAATTCTATCAACTTATAGGGTGCATTATATTGTACATTGAGCATATAAGGTCATTACAAAAGGAAATGTCGGGGTGTGTTTTGAAGATCATTATTTGCAATTGCATAATAATTTACTAGTTATTACAAGCAAAGGGAAGCCCGGAAGCTTATTACAGGAAGGAAACTTCCCCTTACATTACAAGTCATTTTAAAGGTTGTAAATTAGTACTTATGTAATAAACGAATGACTAATTTCAGATTATTTTAAATGTGCAGATGTTACAGTTAATTCTACCCTAAACTATGTAACCGTATATGTGCCTGTAACCCTAACATCAACACTTTAACAATGAATTTTTAAGTTTCTGAATACCAGAAATAAATTATCTGAGATTAATTTGGTTAAAGTAACATAGGAAAACTGAAACACTACAAGGTGAAATTCGGGTATGGAAAAGAAAATAGTAAGTTACACTTACACAACTTCTTCCAAAACACACCCTAACAAACCTTCAGTTAAAGAATGAGCGAAATTTTTACAAAGAAAATTATTTGATATAAATTTATTTGGATATTTAATAAAGGGTCACTTTCGTAATTTACGTCTCGTGAAAAGTAGTAGGAGCGGCTAATGCCCGCTTTTTAACGGAAACGGAGCGGACTCATTAATGGGTCCGTTCCACTAATATGCAGTTCACGGCTGCGATTGCAACCAGCGGTGAAAATTATATTCCCTCCCACATCAAAAGAGTAACAGCGTGCCACCATATCCATGCATAGTGATGTGTCGACTTACCCAAAACTGTATGTGGAATATTCCCAAATGGTAACATTCCCTATAACATTGGAAATTTACCGGGAACGGCCCATCTCCTGCAAGAAATTACACATAAACTACTCTCAAATTTGTCTTGTCAACTGAAAGTGCATTTTACTTTGTATTTTCTGACATGAAGTCAAGTGTTCGTGTCGTGACATGCGGGTCACTTAATGTTGTCTTTATATCAAGCCAATGGTGGCGAAAGCATAAATGAGTCCGCTACGCTTGAAAACCGGGCATATAACTAAAATTGAACGCGAGTGCACACTCGTAACGGATCGACAAATTTCGAGACGTAAAGCAAGTGACCCTGTATACAATTTTGAGTCACACGAGTTAAATTTCTAAAAGACATTCATGCCCATTCCAACGTTAAGCTAGAAGTGTACAATATATAGCAGGGAAGCGTCACTGTCTAACCTTTTCCGAATAGCTACGCAACACGCTGTATAAACTAGTGTCAATTTTATTTTACAAAAAATACATAACGTTTAAGATTGCAGTAAACCGTCAGACACCGCAACATTATTGTATGGGAAATTTCTTAGCAATTGAACGTACGACCGCACCAATGGTCAAAAACGGTGACAGCACGGAATCGCAGTGACGCATCGTATCCGGAACGTTTTCGACGCATGTTCCCCACACAGCTGCTTAAAATGCAACAACACTACGGTAGCTTACACATATTATTGATTCCTCATTTATACCGATATTATTATCAGAAGAGATCGCACAGACAGACATAATTTAGAAGCATTTACGAAGATTACGGAGCCACCGCACTTTGGTGCAATTTTATGGTAACAGGCCTACTCAGATGTATCCACCGCTCTTTGACCCCTATTCAACCACTAAAATCAATAATCATAGATATATTTAACTTGTATGTGCATGGCAAAATCGTGAAAGCAACAAAATTTACCAGCCGTGGTTTCATATCCACAAAATTTTAAATGAAATATTTTTTTCTGGTTTTTTCATGCGAACAAATAGCCACAATTGTAACCCAAATAATTATGATTTTTGGAATTTTCGAAACGGCCTTAATTCGTGTAAAATTAATTTAAAAAAAAATTTACAGGGTGCTTTTTTAACGCGGAACAGTCCCAACGGCGTCGTATGTATAGCACAGTATAATAAAATTAATTTAGTACAGATCCTTTAAAGTTTACTGCGAACTGTATACTGCAGCGCAGACATTGCTTTTCTCTTTGTATGTTGTATGGTATTCTCAATCAATCACAAATTCTAAAGAACCCAAGTACGTACGTTACGCCAGCTGTTGCGTAGCCAAAGGAAAACGGTTCCTTATGAACAGTGATATGAACTATGGGAGTGAAACTTTAACAATGTTTAACCAACAAAGTGGCCATAAAAATTTAAAATATTGTAAGTTCAGGATTCTGTTTTACAATGAAATTTTATACTCATTGCCAATAATATTCGTAATTTTCTTCATCGTATATTTTCCTAAATGTATTCCCTAAAAGTTAGTTTTACTCCAATAGTTCCAGTCACTGTTTATTAAACCAGTCAAGGTCTTTACCTGCACACAGACCAACAATTTAGTTACCAAATTCGCTACGAACCCTAAACCCAAACTAATATCACGGCACTCCATTCATTTCACAACACGCATACACAACTTAAAGCATGAAGAATTTAATTTCAACTCTTTGAGACTATGAATTTGTTCCTATTGTAGTACATAGTTTATTTTAGCTTAAAATAAAACGTAAAGATTAATGTGTTATGAGGGGGCGGTCGTCGACATCTCCATTGCCACTGATGCTGGCACTTGCATCTGGAAATAATTATATAATAAAGAAATATTAGGACATAATACATCAATATGTCATCTGGCAAACCTTAGGGCATTTAAATAAGATCAAGTTTGTTAAACATTTCTTTTTAACATAACTTCACATGGCGACCCTGCCCTCTGGCAGTTACTCTTTATTTTAAGCAGTAAAAATCAGCTCAGCAGCAGGTCATTGATTAGTCTAGACCAATAAGTTGCATAACTCTTCGCGAATGATGATTATGATCAGGGCCCGTAATTTTCATGCCGATGACAACAATTTGTCGTCATGCTCCATTTAGGGTGATCCGAAATAGTTTTATTGTTCATTATTAATCATTAGTCGTCAGTCATTTCATCATACTGTATAAATAACTTCAAAAGTAGTATATTTACACGTGAAATAAATAACACCTACTTGATACGTGGAACATAAATAAAACTATTTGATTTGTTTTTATACACACATTTTATTAAATGATATTGTTAACACATTTAAATAATTACGTAGAAAACAGAATTCCTCTTTAACGTAGAGTACGTATCAAGTAGGAATTATTTCTTTCACGAATAATTATGTCAGCCTCCGTAGCCTAGTTGGTAGTGACCCTGCCTACGAAGCTGGAGGTTCCGGGTTCGAATCCCGGCGAGGGCATTCTTTGTGTATTTATTTATCACAAATGTTTGTTCCTTGGTCATGGCTGCCTATGTATTTAAGTATCTATATGTATCTATCTATTATATATATCGTCGCCTGGTACCCACATTACAAGCCTTAATTGAGCTTACCGTGGGACTAGGTCGATTTGTGTAAGATGTCCCAAGATATTTATTTATTTTATTTATTTATTTATTTATACTACTTTTGAAGTAATTTGTACATGATTAAAATGATTGACGACTAATGATTAATAATGAACAATAAAAACGATTTCGGATCATCCTAAATGGAGCGTGACGTCAAATTGATGTCATCGGCATGAAAATTACGGGCCCTGACTATGATGTACTATCTGATGTGAGCATAGTTTTGTAGAACGCAACCAACTACTATTTTCTGTCAATCTGACTTAAGTTTTAACGTATTGAGTTTGGTTGCATTCTACATTGTCAAAAAATCGAAGTTGGTCATTTTCTGCATAGCTATGGTCATGTTAATCACATGGCGACCCTGCCAAAGACAAACCTTGGGCTTGGGCTGGTGTGGCGAGTGCTGGAACACGTCACCGATACTGTCCAACGCACGCTCGTCCAGCAAGGCTTCCAACTCTGCAGCCAACTCCGAACTCTCCGTGAATGGTGAACTATCTGATGTTATTGTAAACACATGGCGACCCTGCCAAAGACAAGCATACCTTGGGCTTGGGCTGGTGTGGCGAGTGCTGGAACACGTCACCGATACTGTCCAACGCACGCTCGTCCAGCACGGCTTCCAACGCCGCAGCCAACTCCGAACTCTCGAATGGTGAACTATCTGATGTTATTGTAGACACATGGCAACCCTGCCAAAGACAAACATACCTTGGGCTTGGGCTGGTGTGGCGAGTGCTGGAACACGTCACCGATACTGTCCAACGCACGCTCGTCCAGCACGGCTTCCAACGCTGCAGCCAACTCCGAACTCTCCGCGAATGGTGAACTATCTGATGTTATTGTAGACACATGGCAACCCTGCCAAAGACAAACATACCTTGGGCTTGGGCTGGTGTGGCGAGTGCTGGAACACGTCACCGATACTGTCCAACGCACGCTCGTCCAGCGCGACCTCCAACAACGCAGGCAACTCCGAACTCTCGAATGGTGAACTATCTGACGTTATTGTAAACACATGGCGACCCTGCCAAAGACAAGCATACCTTGGGCTTGGGCTGGTGTGGCGAGTGCTGGAACACGTCACCGATACTGTCCAACGCACGCTCGTCCAGCACGGCTTCCAACGCTGCAGCCAACTCCGAACTCTCCGCGAATGGTGAACTATCTGATGTTATTGTAGACACATGGCAACCCTGCCAAAGACAAACATACCTTGGGCTTGGGCTGGTGTGGCGAGTGCTGGAACACGTCACCGATACTGTCCAACGCACGCTCGTCCAGCGCGACCTCCAACAACGCAGGCAACTCCGAACTCTCGAATGGTGAACTATCTGACGTTATTGTAAACACATGGCGACCCTGCCAAAGACAAGCATACCTTGGGCTTGGGCTGGTGTGGCGAGTGCTGGAACACGTCACCGATACTGTCCAACGCACGCTCGTCCAGCACGGCTTCCAACGCCGCAGCCAACTCCGAACTCTCCGCGAATGATGAGCCCCCTATGGATGAAGGAAGGTAAATCGGTGTTACTCCGAAGTACGGGAATGTTTTAAGGTTATAAAGGGGCATATTACATAACAAATTACAACTCTTTTCTATCTCACTTACTAGAAAGAGACTTCTGTTTGTATTATTCGTTGTAATTTGTTATGCAATAGGCCCCTGGTTGACAACTTGAAGGATACTTCTAGACTAGTTGCAAAGTCCTCCGAATAGGAAAATAATAATATATTTACATCTCAGGGTTAAATAAAAACGATGTGTCACTGATCAAACGCGATCAGTCGAAAAGCGATTAGTCAAGCGAAATTGAACGTCAAAATGCGCCTAGATGATTTTATTTTCAACTAGCGACCCGCCCGGCTGCGCACGGGTACTATACCTACATAAAAACCTTCCTCTTGAATTACTCTACCTATTTAAAAAAATCTCATCAGAATCCGTTGCGTAGTTTTAAAGATTTAAGCGTACAAAGGGACATAGGGACAGAAAAAGTGACTTTATTTTATACTATGTAGTGATGATGAAAGCTTTAAGTTCAAAAACAATAAATCTTAAGTCAGGAACACGATATATTTTTATAGATTTTAGGCTTTACTATTTTATAGCAGCACAAGGTACCTTGATTGAAAAACTCCGTAAACGCCTCATCAGGGATCTGACTGAGTACGGCGGGGTCCAATATGTCATCGGGAGGCACTTGCCCCACTTCTCCCACTTCTGAAAGAGAAACAAAATTTATTATTAAAATACAGACTGATCACTACTGTTGTCTTCGTGGAGCAGGACTTTCCATAGTGAATGTTGTTCAGCGTGACAGTCCTTAATTACCCTGTTCACTCCTTCTCCCCGACAAAAATCCTGTATTGCCGGTTTTAAAATTGGCTGAGTTTAAAGGCGATGGCCCTTAACCTATCGGCGCTAGTTTTAAGCCTCATCCAGCCTCCGCTAGTACCCGTGATAGTTGCCGTCAATGATCACGTGATACTACGCGACTAGCCACTCATTTGCATTTGGTAACTGTGGTTACCAGCTGTCACTCTTATTTGACATACGAATGAAGCTCAACCAAAATTTCAAAGCAAATGAGTGGCTAGTGTGAATCGAGACAACATATATCATAATAATAATGTAAGTACTCGTTATAGACCTGCGGTCATATAATGCGGAGCAGTGGCCTATTTCTCGAAAGCTTGTAACTTGTAATACAAGCGGAAGTCCTTATATAATTATAGTGTTAAAAAGAGACTTCCGCTTGTATTACAAGTTACAAGCGTTCGAGAAACGGGCGCTAGGTGTACAATTTCATAAAAAATGATGAAATTGAACGAATTGAAAACCTCCTACTTTTTTGAAGTCCTATATAATAAAGTTTTAAGACGCCGCCTTACCAAGTTCGTGCGAATTGCTGGCAGAGACGATAAACTCGTTGTCGCTGAGAGCGCCCATTCCGGTGTCCTCAGAGCTGTCGTACGCCGATGAGTTCGAGCACACGTTGATATCTGCAAGACAAGCCGGAATTAATCTAACACCCAAAGAATTAGATTTGGATAGAAGAAACAAGTTCATTCATTTGTATGGCGGCCGAGCGTGTCAGATTTTGTACTGAAGTTGTTACTTGCCTATGATTTTAAATATGTCTCAGGCCCTTGAGTATTATCTTTTTGTGTTGTTGCAATTAATATTACTTAAGGAGGCATTATTAATGTTTTTGTTCACTTCAACTTACAAAATTTGACGCCCGAAAGCTGCAAGCTGCAACCTGCTAAAGACAGAAAACTCTGTGGATTTCACAGAGTTCATTTGACACGCTACTAAGTAGATACGTTTGCTTGATCTATGGTATATATATATGACATCTGTGTTAACACCTAATACAAAAACGTGTTAAACGTGATTCTCACTCCAGGTCTTTCTTGCTGCAGAAGTTGTCCATTGCGGTTCAACGTGGAAACGCGGCGAGCGTAATGGCACCTCAGTGTTGGGTTGGGCTTAGCTAAGGGGTGTTACTTGATTTATGGATAGGTTTAAAATTAGTTTTAAGTACCCATTTTAATGTATCAAAACGTGTTAAATCTAAAATGCTGCTGAATTTTTTTATATTTACTTTCAACCATACCACAACGATTATGGAGATATTGCTTTCTTGGATCTGAAGGAGGAGCTGCTGGATAAGCTTGAGCGTCTGCAAAATGTGTGCATCCGATATATATTTGGATAGCGTAAATACGATCATATTTCTGAATATCGTTCTCAGCTCGGCTGGCTTCCGATCCGTCGTCGCAGAGACGTACATGTCCTGTCCTTGCTTTTTAACGCACTTTTTAATCCTTCTTCGCCTCCTTACCTTTCCGAAAAATTCGTTTACCTGGCTGATGTTAGTGGTCACCGCTTGCGTTCGAGTGCTAATCTCACTCTTGCTTGAGACACAAGTAGCTACCTGCGAGCGCCTGGTTGTGCGCGGGCTTGGCGCTTGCTGCTCAGCTTGCTGCGGTCGCGGGTACACTAGTAGCTACCTGCGAGCGCCTGGTTGTGCGCGGGCTTGGCGCTTGCTGCTCAGCTTGCTGCGGTCGCGGGTACACTAGTAGCTACCTGCGAGCGCCTGGTTGTGCGCGGGCTTGGCGCTTGCTGCTCAGCTTGCTGCGGTCGCGGGTACACTAGTAGCTACCTGCGAGCGCCTGGTTGTGCGCGGGCTTGCTGCTCAGCTTGCTGCGGTCGCGGGTACACTAGTAGCTACCTGCGAGCGCCTGGTTGTGCGCGGGCTCGGCGCTTGCTGCTCAGCTTGCTGCGGTCGCGGGTACACTAGTAGCTACCTGCGAGCGCCTGGTTGTGCGCGGCGCTTGCTGCTCAGCTTGCTGCGGTCGCGGGTACACTAGTAGCTACCTGCGAGCGCCTGGTTGTGCGCGGGCTTGGCGCTTGCTGCTCAGCTTGCTGCGGTCGCGGGTACACTAGTAGCTACCTGCGAGCGCCTGGTTGTGCGCGGGCTTGGCGCTTGCTGCTCAGCTTGCTGCGGTCGCGGGTACACTAGTAGCTACCTGCGAGCGCCTGGTTGTGCGCGGGCTTGGCGCTTGCTGCTCAGCTTGCTGCGGTCGCGGGTACACTAGTAGCTACCTGCGAGCGCCTGGTTGTGCGCGGGCTTGGCGCTTGCTGCTCAGCTTGCTGCGGTCGCGGGTACACTAGTAGCTACCTGCGAGCGCCTGGTTGTGCGCGAGCTTGGCGCTTGCTGCTCAGCTAGCTGCGGTCGCGGGTACACTAGTAGCTACCTGCGAGCGCCTGGTTGTGCGCGGGCTTGGCGCGCGGGCGCGGCAGGCGGCGGCGGCGCTTGGCGCGACGCGGCGCGGGCGGCGATACGCGCTTCCTGCTCAGCTTCTTGGGCTTGCAGTCGCGGCTTAGTTTGTCGTAGTTGTCCTGGAAAAAGTCGAGTTATTAAGTACAGCCAGCGAGTCATCTGCTCCATTTAGAAAAATATCCGCGACGTGCTTCGAAGCGGACACAAGCGCGTACTTTTGCTTATGTTACAAACATTGAAAAACTATGCCTTCATAATGCATCAATATCATTTTATTACAGTTAATCGATTTATTAGGGTTCCACGCATGCTCCGCGCAAAAAGGCGTCTGCTCTTGCAGCGGCAAAATCGGCTGTTTGCACCTCGCTCCACTAGCGAACACCGCCGCAAGTCTTTGTTAGGGCGCCAGTGTGTGACTTACGACTACCAATATCCGCCAGAAACAAAAGACATGCAAAAAAACAAGTAATGCTTACCCGCTTCCACGCATGCTCCGCGCATAAAGGCGTCTGCTCTTGCAGCGGCAGTATCGGCTGTTTGCACCTCGCTCCACCAGCGAACACCGCCGCAAGAAACAAAAGACTACCAAAAAAAAAAACAAGTAATGCTTACCCGCTTCCACGCATGCTCCGCGCATAAAGGCGTCTGCTCTTGCAGCGGCAGTATCGGCTGCTTGCACCTCGCTCCACCAGCGAACATCGCCGCAAGTCTTTGCTCAGACGCCAGTGTGACTTACGACTACCAATATCCGCAAGAAACAAAAGACTACCTAAAAAAAAGTAAAGCTTACCCGCTTCCACGCATACTCCGCGCATAAAGGCGTCTGCTCTTGCAGCGGCAAAATCGGCTGTTTGCACCTCGCTCCACCAGCGAACACCGCCGCAAGACTTTGTTCAGGCGCCAGTGTGACTTACGACTACCAATATCCGCCAGATACAAAAGACTACCTAAAAAAAAGTAATGCTTACCCGCTTCCACGCATGCTCCGCGCATAAAGGCGTCTGCACTTGCAGCGGCAGTATCGGCTGCTTGCACCTCGCTCCACTAGCGAACAATGCCGCAAGTTTTTGTTCGGACGCCAGTGTGACTTACGACTACCAATATCCGCAAGAAACAAAAGACTGCAAAAAAAACAAGTAATGCTTACCCGCTTCCACGCATGCTCCGCGCATAAAGGCGTCTGCTCTTGCAGCGGCAAAATCGGCTGTTTGCACCTCGCTCCACCAGCGAACACCGCCGCACAGGACGCGTATAGTCGTTGTTCGGGCGCCAGTGTGACGTGTGACAGGCAATATCGCCCACAGGGTAATCGTGGGGCGTCGCAACCGTCTTCGGAGCAAGCAGTGCCGAGGCACGGCTTTAGAGAGCCGCTTTCGCCGCCTGACCAGCCAACTTCTCTGTGGAATTCATTTTAGTACTGATTTTTCAATCCCCAGATAACAGTAACTGTCAAATAAATGTTAGCTCTATCCTTTTTTGACTGATGACCAGCGATAAGGATGGTAATACTTTTAACTGACGGATACTTTTAACTGAGGATTGAAAAATCAGCCCTTAACGTTATTGAAAAGCTGAATGTATTGTGTGTGTACATAATGTAGCTAGCTTTTTACAAAGCTGTAAGTATGATGATTAGGGATCGGAACTATGGGTGCAAAAGTTAAACAAAACTCCAAAACTGACATACATATATGAACACTTTATCCGAGAAAAATACGAATGTTATTGAAAAATATGTATCCTATTTTCTTGCTCGGAATCTTGAACTTACAATATTTTAAGGATGTATGTGCTCTTCCATGTCTACCTACTTGACAAGTTTTATTAAAGTTTTGCACCCATAGTTACTGTCCCTAACGATAAAGGATGGATCGTCATCATCATGTTAACTTAAACCTGCACTTATCAGTAGTACCTATTACTTTCTATACGAATAAGATTATGTATATTTAGGCACACATTTGCTAGGTACACATACGCTTTTGATTCATTGAAAAATAACTAATAATCTAATGAACATTTGTAGTTATTCCGAGACGGTTATTAGAACGATTACGGGCATGTAGGTATTCGAAGGTAGTGCTCCCAGTTTTAGTACGTAAGCTTGTGTGAAATACAATCGGGGCCAAACCACTTGGCTGGTAATTTATGCTGCTTAATATTAACCTGCCATGTGATCGCACCTTTATTCGAAAATACTTGAAAAAGCTACCCAACATAAGCAGTCGGTCAAATAAACATACAAGTTCAATATAAAAATACCTGAGTCTTCGCCGTTCCCGCGAGGATAGAACCTCGGGCATACCGCGCATCGCCAACAAGTGGTTCACCACCTGAGTTGGAAGCCGACATGATGACCCTTGCCCGTTCACTTGTTTCTGTAAAAAAAAAATGTAGCACAGACATCCTTTTTGGTACTTTATTTTGTGTCACGAGGCCGGTGAATTTTTCAGGGAGTTAGGTAGGCGGTTGAGGGAGAGGGGTGGTGACCCACGTTCTGGGTCATTGGCTGGTCCAACAGGTCTCCATCGCTGTACAACGTGGTAACGCAGCGAGCGTGATGAGGTCTTTTGGACCAGGCGTGGCGCAGCAGGGTTTTTAGTATAGTTTTAGTTTGTTATTTTAAGTTAGTTTTTATTGTATTGTATATTTAAATTATTTGGGTATATTTTTGTAATGATCGTGATTGTTTTTGAAATAAATATTGAATAAACTTAAAAAAAATGGATACTGTGGTAAACCAAGAACGTGCATGTGTTGTAAAGAGCTGACTGTAGGTGGCATGTAATACTACAATTCAAATAATGTACCAGGCTATACACCGTATTAGTTTGTACGCCTTACAATCAGCCGCCTTATATCGATAAAGCTGTATTTAGATTGTATTTAAGGTTTATTGAGACATCATTCATAATAAAAATTTGTCAAACAAAAGTAATGTGTAAAAGGTCATGTATCCAATGGCTTTAAAAAGCATCTTTACACTGTGTCATGGACTTGCGATTCAAAGCAATTCTACTTTACTTCCTTGAAATAAGCCAAGAATTCCTACGATTGATATATGCTTCAATAAACGTAAGGATATGTTAACCTTTTCGAAGTCACGTCAAATACAAAATTTGTCACTGAGACGCTACGTCAACAAAATGTCAGAACTGAATTTGAACTTTACGCATGCGTGGTGGTTTATATTGCTCTGTGGACCATGAATTATATATTGGTCTTTGGCGTTGAATCTGCGGTGCCAATATATCAGTCGTTGGCGTCCAAAAGGTTACTATGGGTTCGCGTCAGGTAAACAGAAAGTTGAGACAGAATTTTATACCTACAGATGTTTGCAAGTAAATAAGTAGTACCTATAGTTTCACATAAAGTTTATAAAATATATCGGGAAATCTTTTCTAGCGAAAAAAAGTGGTTGATGTGACAGGAATAGTGATGTGCCGTTACCGTAATTTACGAAAAGTTACAGAATCTTGTGGTAACTTTCTCGGTAAGATTACCAATATCGGTAATTAATGAGAAAGTTGTCTAAATACACACATTTTCATTATTAGTTTTCCAGGATAGTATTTAGTTGACTAGCCATGACTTATGTAGAAATTTTCAAAAACATCCGTGGGCGGGAATTAGTTTATTACCAAAATTACGGTAAATTACGGGCGTAAATTACCAAAAATTCTCTCTGCGAACGTTCTCAGGTAAAATTTCCTATAGAAAACTTTAATGTTTTCAATGATATTTTGAATTTTTTCTACTAGTGCACATTAAATATTGTTAAAATGTGAACTCGTACATTAACGAGTATATTTTAAAATGATAAGTTCTGCACCATAATCTATAAAAGTAACAAAAACCGGCCAAGTGCGAGTCGGATTCGCGCGCGAAGGGTTCCGTACCATTATCAATTTATTATTAAAAAAATACAGTTAAATTAACCTACCTCAAAAAATATAGGAGATAATTTAATCAAACCAAAAATCGTTGAGAGTTTATTAATGTGCATAACATATATATATATTTTTAATTTTATATCGCGTAGTTTAAAAAATAGAGTGGGGGACACATTTTTCAGACTTTGAGAGCTGATATCTCGAAAACGATTTGCTTAATTAAAAGTAAGATTTATAAATCTTGATATCATTTTCAAAGACCTTTCTATTAATACCCCACACGCTTATATGCAACTAAAAATTTTTTTCTATCCCTCACTTACATGTATGGGGGTGGGGCCCAAGGCTCGGAACTGGTTTTTTTCTAAAACCTCGAAATAGCCCAATATTTAAAATGTTTTATATTCTTTATGTAGTACTTAAAATGTTATGAAATTACCAACGTCGTATTTTTAAATTATTCCATTAACAAAAAATGTATATACCGAAGAACAAAAAAGAACGAAATTCGATTTCGTTACAGTTTAGTTACAGTTAGTACACTTACAGCCGTATTCATAAAAATTCCTTAATGGAGGTTTGATCTGTTCATTAACTAATACACTGATTAAGCCTAATGAACTGTTTATCTAAATGTTGATTCATAAACGCTCACTAAACCTATATTAACTAATAAGCCGTTAATTTACCGATTGGACTTGTTATGTTGCCGTCTTGACAAATATGGCTCAAAAATGTAAGCACATCACTACTTTTTTTTTTAATTTGACAGCTTATGATCGGATGGCGCCATTGTTATGTTAGTGGAAATTGCAAATTTTATGTTACGACTTGCAATTTTATGATGTATTTCGTTCTTAAAAGTGAATTCAAGGATACGAAATGAAAATTGGTCCGTAGAAGATAAGATACGTAAAAAACATGTGATTTAATTATGCTCTGTACGGACTTATAACAAGTTTATGAAATTATTACTTGTAACTTTTCAACGATTTTTATTACGCATGTTGCTACAAGAATTAGCAAAAGAAAGTGTTTTGGATGGAAAATAAAAACGCGGTAAGTCATTGTTTGTATTCATGTGTAGGTATGTGCATCGAGTTTTAAGGTTATTATTGTATATTGGTAGGCTATTATATTTGTTTTTCTGTGAGACACTTCCTTACTTTGCATACCTACATTTCATACATAACATACATGCATACATGTTCATTTGTGCTAAATCAAAAAGTAATGACTGTAGGATTAATGTTCTAATCAAGTATATGGAAAGCTTAAGATCAAAGATAATGAAATTCATATTTAGGTACATATACATTGAAATGGCAACTATATGAAAAAGTGGTAGATGGTTTCAACATAATATCCAAAATGTAGCACCTATAATAGTTATATTTATACTTTAATTTGATGTTTCATGGGTGTAAGGGAAGATAGTTAACCCTTTAACAGGCAAGACTCAAAACAATCCTGGATTCAAGCCTCTATCCATCCTGTAGTACAAAAAAATATGCTTAAGAAAAAAATACAACAAAAAGACTGTCACAGTGGTAGTTGTTTTTGAGACCTGTGCCCTATCAAGGGTTAAGACAGGATTGCATTTATGCAACATAACAAATGTATTTATAATAAAATTTCATAGATAATAATAATTATGGTTGCTTTATAATCCTTGAAATGTAGCTAATAGATGAAAAGATACATGGAATGTTATCATATCATACATAAGGCATATCTAAGTTAGGGAAAAAAAAGTAGTTTAAAGAAACATTTACGTGTATGTAATTTTTCAGATTGAAATAGGAACTTCAGCGGCAAACAAGTCAGAATTTAGACCAAGAATCCCCAGCCCGTGGAGTAACATGAGGGGTAGCCTCCGGCCGTCCAACTGGCAGAAGCACTGGTGTCGAAACAGTAAGTATCAATTTCTAACCAGCGGTCATGGTCTTCCTGAACATTGAATTGGCTGTATTATTTTTGCTCATTGTACAATGGATGTATATTGTGCATAATTTAATTAAAAAGCTAGGCATTATGTATTCAAAATAAGGTTTATTAGTTTTGCCTTAACAGGCACAAGTTAACAATATCAAAATGCAACTATATACTCTAATCAGTTGTTTTTAATTTCAGAATTTGAAGCCAGAATGTGCACAGCTGACAGCTGATATAACTGCTGTAGAGATTCCATACAGCTGCATAAAATCCTGATCAAAAATGCAGGGAGCATGAGAATGTCATGGACAGAATCAATTATTCTACGAGTATTATTGTCATAGTTATATTACATTCACTGGATTGTTAAATTTTTTGACTTTCAATATATATTATTTTTTTATTACATGCAAGTTTCTTTGATTGCCTATTTAAATCCCCTTAGTAGAGGATTCAACCAACTGGAGTGACCATTGACAGGCTTTCTTTTCTACCAAAGCATATGAGCATACTGTATGACTGTTTATTGTGTTCTCTGGTTAGTTAAATGCTCCAATATAGAGCTATATGTAAGTACCATAGCTAATAATAACTGCTAAGATGGTGTGCTTGTATGCCTCTCTAAGAACCTAAGTACATATTTTTTATTTACACACACATCATCACCCTATTTCAGTCCACTGCTCGTAGGCCTCTCCTATTAACTGTGCGTATAGACGCATTAGGAGGAAAATGCCCATAATCGCCACGTTGGCCAAGCGGGTTGGCGATCGCAGTAACGTGTCCACTATGATGACGTTGCTGCCCATCATCAATCTTCTATCAAATAATAGTCCTTAGTCGACTCTTACGACACCCACACAAAGAGTTGGGGTGGTGACAAATGTAGGTATTCATACTGCCGTCACCACACGGCATTTTTAATCGGCTGCTGTTAAATGTCACGGAAATTGGTTCACGTAAGTACATTCATTTTCTCAATATATCAGGGTCACGTTTTATAAAGTTACAATTTACAATTTCGCTGTTTGCCTCTCTAACGCACGCACATATTGGCTAGAAAGAGAGGCAAACAGCGAAATTGTAAATTGTAACTTTATAAAACGCGACCCTGATGGCGACTTCACCACTTACTCCCAAGTGGTGAAGTCGCCTGAAAGAATTTTCTGCAGCGTGACGACAGTTGCGTAAAAGCTTTTTTTAACCACTGACATACTTTTTGTAGCTGTAGCTATATGTTGTTACTGTTATTTTACATTGCAAAAGAGTCTATCGTAAAAATCAATGCATGTGAATGTATAATCAAGAATAAGAAAAACTTGGCTGATTAGCTCAAACCTTCGGCCAGGCGCGGATCCAGTTAAAAACATCTCGACTTGCGCTCATGTCAAAAACAGCTGTTCGATATTCTAGCCGCCATCTTGTAAAATAAGGCTTAATGAGGAGATAAAGTAGGGTGCACGAGCTCGTAACTTGAGCATGAGATAATGAACTGTTGAGGGACTGATTAGCGCTATTTGACGTTTATGAATAACGTTTTTTGACATCCGTCTCTGAAGGACCCTTCAACAGTCCTCTAACTTTTTATGAATACGGCTGTTAGTACCTACCTAATAGACTCACGTTTTACACTTTGGGTACGGATCAATAAAAATGAGTAACAATCACCGCTAAACCCTTTAAATTTTACCTGCTACCATAGATAACACGATGAGTAACAAAAGATCTTATGATTTACGAGCAAAGTAACAAAATTACCACATAAATAGGTGCCTGAGCTAGATAACATTAAAATACTTATTTGAAAGTACCACGTAAAGCGATAAAATAATTTAACATCATAACATGTTTAAGCAAAAAGGTGTGAAATAACTTTCGTTAAGAAAACAACACGAAAAATAATAAAAAGTTTGAAAACACGATATTTGTAAACAAATTTTAAACATGACCAAACATTCTTAAGCGGTAAGTTACCGAGAAATTTCCGTAATTTACCGTAATTTCCATCGATGAGAATTACCGTAATTGCGTAATTTACCGACGGCACACCACTAGACAGGAATTACGCTTACTCTCAGTAGATACTAGTGTCAAATTACTATTGATGTTTGTCATTGCTATTCGAGAGAAGGCGTTATTCTTCGAATAAAAGCAAAAAGAAACCTGCGTAGAAAAAATATAAAAAAAAAAACAAATCAAAAATGTTTAGTGTAATACACAAATCTAACTAAAACTGCCCACTTGTAAGATTGCCATTAAAGACAATAGATGTATTGAAACGTAATATGCTGAGCATAGAAAATTGTTACCTAGAATTAACGACAAGGCCTTTAGTCATACCTAGTCTGACTTCATTCTTCACTAAAATGATTCATTAACCTACAGCTCACAATTTGAAACTCGATTAAAATACCATAGCCGTAAGACTCAAATTTCGAACACAACGTCATACCTTTGAATTGAATCATAATTCGACTCTTTAGGAACACAATAGTATAAGTCATCGAAATGTTTACAAACATTAATGCGATAAATAGTGATAAGAGAACAGTGCTGCCCACGTCAGTACAAAGGCTACGTTATCAAGTTTGTGACCTTTGCAGAAATCAGCTGTTTTACCGCTTGGCAAATAATCAAATATGCGGTATCTACAATTGCGAATTAACGCGATTTCCTACCTTATCTCTAGTAATGAAGTTATAGAGTTGAATGAAACTTAAAAAGGAGTTATTACGTATTATAATTCGGTGATTGGTAGTGTTTGGGTGCAGATAATGATCACGTGATTTTATAGTCGGGTTTTCTTCAATGGTTTATCTCTTAAATAAGTTAAGCGTTAGATATATTTTAATACATATGTTTACATTGTAACTCACTTCGTCTAAACTCCTTAATCATAAACGTCTCCTAAGCAGTAAGCAATAAGGATAGCAAGCCTTTACTTATAGTTTCTCTTTCGGTCTTATAGACATACTCATAAGACCGAAAGAAACAAACAATACCAAAGGTAAGATTTGCGTTTCCTTTTACTCCAGAGTTTTTTTTAAGTAATATCAATGACTTCAAAAGATTACGTCGTTACGTTGGACATAATACATACCTTGATGATAGTTCCCGATAGTTCCTCGTTACGCATAAAGAAGTGTTTTTTCGGACAACGTGCTTTCTTAGCCTAACGAAGCATCAGCTATCCAAACAATCTCCTTCCACAAATGGACATACTTATGGAAAAGGATCCAGTCCTCAAAAATCTGTCAATTCAGTTTAAATCTTATGTCAAAAGGAATAGTAGATTGTGTCACAAGAGATCAAAAAAGTATATTTCCGGCGTGGGTGTATATTGAATCCTGAGCGTAATGAAGGATTCAAGCGTTAACGCCCAAGACGAAATAATTTTGATAGCGAGTGACACATACTGCTTTTCACACCACCTATGAGAAAAATAAAAGATATATCACATATTTAATATTTATGGAAATAATCGAATCTGAAGAAATTTTTATCAATTATGAACGTACTGTTTATTTTCATATTTCATTGTAATTTTTAAGGCTGGCAATAGAAAGTCCTTGAACAGAAAAGTACCACTTTGATCCCTGCTAGCCGGGAAGAAAAGGCGGTGCGAAAAAGTCATTTATTTCAAATTTCAGAGTTTGGATCCTTTTCGCTAAACTACGTCTAAATAATTAACTAACACTTACCCTGGCCGCATTGTAACGGCAGTACGAATACATTGTTCAACCCAACTCTTCCCATGAGTATCGCAAGAGTCAACTGAGGAATTGAAGTGTCACTGACCGTTTATTGAAGATTGATGATGCGTTATCATATTGGACACGACTGCGATGGCTAACCCGCTTGTCCAGCGTGGCAATTATGGGCATTACCTCCTAATACGTAAGTATACGGTATAGGAGAGGCCTATGTAGCAGCGGCTGAAATAGGCTGATAATGTACCTTGATGATAGCAGCAAGTGACTTATGCTCCCGATAGTCTCTCGCCAGGCGTAGAGAAGTGTCCGCTCGAACCACGTGCCTCCTCAAAGCAGCCCTGCGAAGCGCCAAGCGAGCCCCTCGCGACTCCGCTGCGCTTTCTTCGACACAGACCGGACCGGTACCCAATTCTGAGAACAAATGAAGATGAATTCGGAACTGACTGGAGTTCTAAGCGTTCATACTAGCCAGGGATCGGATAACGGTTTTTTCTCCATACAAAAGAACGGTTCGAATTCTGTTTTTCGTTCTTCGGTATATATTTTTTGACGTGACAACGTCTTTTAAATTGGTTTGCCGGGTGACACTTCAAGAAACTGCGTTACGCTCCGCTCACGTTATGCGCTCACAATGAGAGCGAGTGAGAGGCACGCGTCCCTTCCACTCGGGCATGGTTAGCCCGCCTAAGAGCAAGAGACAGACATAAAAAGTCGTTGTCACGTAAAACTTTCGCCCGTATACCGACTTTACAGGCAACCATTTTTTTTTGTTAATGGAGTAATTCAAAAATACGATGTTAATAATTACATAAAATGTTGAAGACTACATAAAAAGTGTGAAACATTTTAAAATAATTAGCTATTTCGAGGTTTTTATAAAAAACCGGTTCCGATCCCTGATACTAGCCTTTGGCCTCACGAATTTACTTGTTTAGAATGAAATTATCATCGTTACAGCTACTGTCTGATCATAGTTTTCGTATCGAGAGGATACAGTCAGGCCAGTCTCCGAGCGCAAGCTAGGCCCAGTCTGGTACGAAAATGGTACCGGCATCTAGCCTCTTGTTTAGAATAAACCACTTACGAAACTCAGGTACATATCATCATCAATGCTATTGCTCTCGAATTGTCTGATCACCAATGCTCAGCGGAGTTGAGCTGTTTTCATACTAAATTACATGTATCACGTGACATTTAGTAAGAAAACAGCTCACCCCCGCCGAGCATTGCTGATCACACCACACGGCTTGTGATATTTTGCGACCCGTCGGCCTCGCGTCTTTACTCAGCCAAAATTAACAAGAAAACTTACCAAATTCAGGTATATTATCATCATCACTGCTACTGCTCTCAAACTGTCTGATCACAGCTTTCCTATCATCGAGAGGCCCACAGTCGAACAAACTATCGCCGGGCGCATGCCACGCCCG
>JALPQI010015746.1:0-29556 GCA_025490895.1 Thaumatotibia leucotreta | reverse complement strand
GTGGGACAGAATCAATTAAACGGCTGGCCATCGGTTTTATTCCATTATTCTTCCGTACCGGCAAAAAACAGGTGCCGTTTTTGATTCTGTCCTCTTTTTAAAGCCTTATATTACTCCTGCAGGCCTAGCCAAGATGCCATTATCTAAACGTATACAATAAGTAATTATTTTACACCGAAAATGGCCGTTCAGTATGAAACGTGTAAGCATACGTACATGTGCGGAAAGCTGGATCTCATCCTAAACTACAATTTTATATAGCCGAAATGCGTACGCATGCTGATATACATATATGTCTTCGCCCTTAATGTGCATGAGTTGTCTCATTTAATTCATCATCATCAGCCTATGATATTCCACTGCTGGACCTACGTCCATCCCTCTCGCCTCTCCTATTAACTATGCGTATTTGGACGCATTTGGAGGTAAATGCCCATAATCGCCACGCTGGGCAAGCGGATTGGCGATCGCAGTAATGTGTCCACTATGATGACGCTGCTGCCCATTATCAATCTTTTATCAAAATAATGGTCAGTGACATTTTAATCCCGAGTCGACACTCTTACGATACCCGCAGGCGGAAATGAGTGACAAATATATTCTTACTGCCGTCACCACACAGCCATTTAATTACTCTTAACAGGTTAATCTAGAAGAATCTACCTTTATCGATTTTTACTTAAGTAAGTACTTGAAGAAGATAGCTATGCTAGTCCGCCCAAGCAAGCTGTTTACAAGTCTGAACTTCGAGCTCGCAGTCGAGAGCGATGTTGTTTTATGTTGTTGTTGTGAAAGTCTCTTGTCAAAGGCATGGGAATCACCTTATTTTGCAAGTGCACGGGAACCGGTCTATTTACTTGAAGAAGTTGAAAGTTGAAATATACTTGATAAATTGCGATTAAAATAAGCTATTTTGTTTAATATGACTTAGATTCAAGCAAAGGAATGTAAGGCAAGGGATAATATATATCTTAACAAGATATTCTACAACGTCTACATACTTAATACTGCAAAAATTCGGAAAAAGTTACAAACAATGTTATAATAGTACATTACGACACAAGTGCGAAAAACACGAATTTCGTTTTTGCACGTGTCTCGTACGACGTTTTTTAGTACAGATGGCCCTCCTCAGTTTTGGACCTGACGTAAAATGACACACTTCTCGCACTAGAGCCTAAAAAAACGCACTATCTGCACTAAAAAAATATTACAATAAAACAGGCGTTAAACTGTAAATATAATACGGTCGAAGCTCTTAACCGGGTTTAAATAGTATAGAACATAATAAGTGTTATTTAGAAAATTTTTGCTTTAAATTATGGTAAAAACCTCTACTAACGATATTACTAAGTACCTACCGTACCGTATACATTTATTTTATTTATTTATTTAACAATATATTCACACGGCATTACAGACAAGCCAATACACCGAGAAATCAAACATCGGATACATAACAAACCAAAACATAATATGCCTATGTAATACAATAAAAGTAGTGTGACATCAAATCAAGGTACTGGACAGCCTATCATCCATCGACTCGCAAAACCTTAAACATGCCATGCATATATTAATCGTGCTGTTCATAGGCAAAAACTTCTCAATAATAATAAAAAAACTTGGACAAATCCAAAAAGAAGATTGGGACGGGACTGATGGGTCGAATGTAAAACAATGTTTACATTTTTAAAGGCCTTTAATGAAAACAAAATTTATAGTTTAACGTCATAATTTTTGTGTAACGGTAATTTTTTTTATGGTAGTGAAAAATGTGACAAATTCAAATATTCCATCATTAGCGATCAACAATACCCGCCTATAGGTATTTTCTAGATATGACGCCTTTTTCTGCTGTCAAAAGTTGTTGGACAACTAAGTATTAACTTTCGTAACACAATTGACGCCATCGTGTTTTAGTTTTGATTAATCCCGCGTATGCCTAAAGGTGCATTTATACCAAACGAGCATTCGCTCATTCTATCCCCCACTCTACAAAATTTGTTTGTTACACAAAACGTGATTCGTCGTTTGTTTATTTCGTAGAGTGGGGGATAGAATGAGCGAATGCTCGTTTGGTCTGCACCTTTGAAGTGGATCGGCGTGCAAGAAAACTATTAGGAAAAAATATTTGCGGCCTGAACCTCGGCCTTTACTATGTATTTTTTTTGTAATCGACCCAGTACATTCTAGGGCAAAAATATGTATACACTTTTGCACCTTATTTTACGGCACAAGATAAAATAGTGTATAGATGAAATAAAACTATGAAAACGGATAAACTCGCGTATATTAACTAATTTTAACTTCATTCCGACGTTTCGAACACTTTACAGGGTTCGTGGTCTGCGGATCTTTATTTCATGAGTAATCCTCGCGGTAACCGAAGAAAATATAGTGTATAGACATTTATGCCCTTGACCTTGACTGTACATACTCGTAGCCTCGTAGGTTGTTCTTATTTTACGTTTGATCTAGTCAATCTAGATTAATCGCTGGGCCGGCAGTAAGTTCACCTTTTTCTAAAGGTTATAAAACCACAATGGCCCGAACACTGTACATGTTTATCGTCGAAACCACTTCGGTTTTATCGACAGTAAAACTCGGCCGATGCCTCCAATCTGTCCCGTGTCATAGATTATTGAATTATATCGAGATATTCAACTTTAATAACCAGCGAAATTATCGTATACTTACTACGTATATCTAAAACCAAAATGTACCTACCACTCCAAACTCTTTTAGAAGCTTGACTCATAATTCGAACCTATAAAAAAAGTTTATTGGAAGGCTCACTTTAGTTATCACTTTATATTATGTTGCCATTTTCTTTGCTACACCATTCAAAGGCTGCATTTGTCTGGGGCAAGTAAATATAAACGCAAATATACAGGGTGGTCCAAACCTTGACGTCAAAAAATTTTTTTTAGATTCCTCACGTCATGGGATATCAGAATATACCCCCATGTATGTTAGCCCATCTTATGTAGTTTTCGGGTTATGAATTTTTGAAATTTTTTTTCTTTGAGAAATTCTGGAGTGAAGAAATTTATTATTAAAAAAAAAAATATTGGGTTTTTTGATAGTTTATTTTTGTAAAAGTATTACTACAAATAAAGCATTTACTGACAAAAAAAAATAACGTCCTCACTTTGATACAAGTAGGATAAAAAAATACCAAATTCAAAATTTTACGTTAAAAACGCATTAAAATAGCATTAATATACGTAAATAAAAAAATTAAAACATATCCCAAGAATTTTTGGTATTCCAGAGCCTGCCCTAGACCTTAAGCCTTTGTAAAACCAAAAAAAAAGTGATA
This sequence comes from Thaumatotibia leucotreta, assembly GCA_025490895.1. Classification (NCBI taxonomy): domain Eukaryota; kingdom Metazoa; phylum Arthropoda; class Insecta; order Lepidoptera; family Tortricidae; genus Thaumatotibia; species Thaumatotibia leucotreta. Next base: position 26,231 of record JALPQI010015746.1, on the reverse strand, counting down.
CTTAATGATGAGGATTTTTCAGAGTAAAACGTCGGTTAAACAAACTTAAAAAAAAGCTTCTAAATTTTTTATTTAAAAACAAAGTAAAACTTCGTCTGTTTTGTTGTTCTCATCAATAAACAAAGACAGAAAATACCACGAAAACTCGATTTGTGTAGTTACTATACGAAATTTTACTTTATTTTTAAATTAAAAATTTAGAAGGTTTTTTTTTAACTTTGTTTGACAGACTACTCCGAAAAATCCTCATCATTAAGTATCACTTTTTTTTGCTTTTACGAAGGCTTAAGGTCTAGGGCAGGCTTTAGAATACCAAAAATCCTTGAGATATGTTTTATTTTTTTTATTTACGTACATTAATGCTATTTTGATGCGTTTTTAACGTAAAATTTTGAATTTGGTAATTTTTTATCCTACTTGTATGAAAGTGAGGACGCTAATTTTTTTGTAAGGAAATGCTTTATTTGTAGTAATACTTTTACAAAAAGAAACTAGTTAAAAAACCCAACAGTTTTTTTTTATAATATATCTCTTCTTCTCAAAGAAAAAGAATTTAAAAAATTCATATCTCGAAAACTACAAAAAATCGGCTAACATGCATGGGGTATATTCTGATAGCCCATGACGCGAGTAATCTAAAAAAAAATTTTTGACGTCAAGGTTTGGACCACCCTGTATATCTCAAATACACTCTCGTGTAACTCGAGGAAACCATGTAACTTTAACTGCTTATTCCTGAGGTCGAAAGAAGCAAAATGCATTACATACTTATAGGAATCGAAATCTAAATATGATGTTATTCGTGCATTATAGTATAATATATTTTGATGTACAGAGAACTGTAAAAAAACAAATATTGGTCTGAGTTTACTTGACGACTTCATGAAAAATCGCTGTTAAAGTTATTAAATTTGATCATGTTACATAGTTTAGAAATACTATCCAACTATATTTGCTTATAACTTCCAAGTCCCAACTTCGATGCAAATCTATATAGAATATCTTCACATCACATCACATCATCAGCCTGTGATAGTCCACTGCTGGACGTAGGCCTCTCCTATTAACTATGCGTATAGACGCATTAGGAGGTAAATGCCCATAATCGCCACGCTGGGCAAGCGGATTGGCGATCGCAGTAGTGTGTCCACTATGATGACGCTGCTGCCCATCATCAATCTTGTGAAATGGTCAGTGACACTTCAATCCCTTAGTCGACTCTTACGACACCCGCAGGTGGAGTTGCGGTGGTGACAAATGTATTCTTCCTGCCGTCACCACACGGCAGAATATCTTCGAATATCTGTAATTATTGTATTAATATGCTGAAAAATTTACTCATAATTTGTATTTAAAAAAACATAGTCAGACATAAATGAAGATTAAATTCGACGCCCAATTACATGATTTATACTTTCGAACCATCGTTTTACTACCTACTGGTACATACTTTCATGAATTTATGTCTGATTCCAATAATTTAAGTTAGTCGGTACTTTAAATTAAACAGTAAATAAAAAGGTCTGTGCTGCAGTGGCATATCTCCTCTAGTACCATGTAATCCGTTTCTGTATTTACGGCATCATAGACAAACGTACAAACGGATATATTGCACTATTGGAAAAGGATAATAATGATGGTATAAGAAACCGTTCGCTCAAATGGTTGATACGTTTTTGCGGTGATTTCGTTTCCCGATTGTGTTTGGTGTGGCAATCCATTTTGTTAAAGATCGAAATGAAACGGGATATATCACGAAAACATTATTTCAACAGAACAATCACAGCGTGATACTGATGGTGCTTTCCACGCGAATGTCGGTTACGTGATGCCATTCTTCGGGTACATCTAAAGGTGCATTCAAACGAGCATTCGCTATTTTATCCCCCACTCTACGAAATCAACGAATCACGTTTTGTGTAACGATCGAATTTCGTAGAGTAGAGGGTTAGAATAGCGAAAGCTCGTTTGGTCTGAATCTGAATGCACCTTAAGAAAGTTACGAATACAATTTTCCGTGTGTATTAATTTTATAACTGGGTGTTTGTATTTATAGAGAATTCTCGCACTTTCCATATATCTCTAAGGTAGCTGTCATAGCAGCCACGTTCCTGACAAAGTAGACTTTTTCGTGGAATGCACCTAATGATTTATAGAGAGCTTGGGATTGCATTCGTAGTGTTGCATATAGGTTTACACTAAGTATTTTAATAAAAGTCTATTTTATTAATCACTGATATATTCTTGTAGTCCGCCATTACAAGTGTGTCGAGTCAGTGTGCCACAGATAATCATAATATGACACATCCCCCCCTTATGCTTAATACTATTTAATTATACAACCAAGGAGTAATTTAAACTAACTTATATCATAGTCACCCAAGTAAGTTGGTTTTCTCACCAACCTACCCGACCTTGTTATGTTGTTGACTGGCTGATCCAGTACATCTTGGTTAGGCACATTTGGCAACTGTGGCTCTGATACAGGTGCACTAGGCTCAACTGTATTAGGCCTTTCTCGCCTACCACTCTCATGCATAGTTGGTTGACTCACATCTGCTGAGTCTAACAAATTATTATCATTTTTAACAATTAACTTATTTCTACTTGATCTAATGTGTTTTTCATTTCTCCTAACTAAATTGCCTTGCTCATTTTTAACAATGAATGATCTAGGTTCCCTAGTCTTTTCAATTATCTTACCCGGATACCAAAATTTACTCTTTTTTACATCTTGTATGATTACCTCTTCCCCTTTTTGAAATTCTTTCCTAACCTTTGAAGTTTTATTATAATTATTCCTAGATTTTTCATTGTTAATTAACATATTCTCTTTTACATTTACACATAACTTAGGTTTTAACACTTCTTTTGAACATGGTAAATTTGTTCTTAACAACCTACTCATTAACAACTCTGATGGGCAATATTCCAAATTTGTTAATGGAGTAGTTCTATAATGTAACAATTCTGTATCAAAATTAGTGCCACTTTCTTTACATTTTTTCATCAAATTTTTAACAATTCCCACAGCTTTCTCTGCTAGCCCATTTGACTGTGCATAGTGTGGACTGGACTTAACTAACTCTATGCCCTGCTTTTTTGCATATTTATTGAATTCAAAGCTCCCAAATGGCATATTGTCACTAACTATTTGTCTAGGAATCCCATGGGTACTAAATATTTTTGTTAACTCCTCTATAATATTACTAGCCGTTTTGTTTCTTAATTTTGCTACATCAATCCATTTTGAGAAGTAATCTACAACCACTAAAAAATCTTCACCTGCAAAGTGAGCTACATCCATACCTACTTTACTAAAAGGAATATCCGGAATTTCATGAGATATTATTGGCTGCTTGGAGTTTGACATCCTGTATTTTTCACATACTCTACATGCTAATACATAATCCTCTATATCTCTTGACATTCCTGGCCAGTACAACACTCTGCGTGCTCTCTTTTTACACTTTACTACACCAGCGTGTCCCGAGTGTAGTATATCTAGCATTTCCTTTCTCAAAACTTTAGGTACAAGTACCGTATTCCCAAAGTAAACAATGTTATCCTTAACTATTAACTCATATCTTAATTTATATAACTTTTTTAGTTCCTTACCATATATATAAGGTCCTAATTTATTAGTTGCAGATATTTTAACACATGATACTTTACATTAAAATAATTAACTTTAAATATAAATTAAGAAATCTTTTCATGTAATTTTTTTGATTTCATTTTCCTAACAAAAAAATTAATTATAATTTCGTCTAAAAAAAATCATCATGTGTGCATTATCCCATGTCACAATAACACTGTCTGCCATGTCATCAAACGACACAATCCAACGGAAAATAACATGACATTGACAATAAAGTATTTAATTTATCGACGAGAAGTGGCCAGTTCCAGTTAAGTGGTACGTAAAAGAGGTACTAGAATCTGTTCAATGAGTTTTCATTTAATAATCACATAAACAGGGTGTTTTTACGTAGGAAATTTGTTTTTCCGTTTTCTCCAAAAAATCATCGTAAAAGCTATAATGTTTCACGGTTTAATATACTCCAGAGACAAGTACTATCAGCTGTAAAAATATCTGCATCTAATAAATTAGGACCTTATATTTCTATCATTTTTTGGCCATTCTGTATCATACCACAGCTTTATTTGTTGCAAATGAAATTGGTTTACCAATCTGTAACAGACAAGCTCCCATTCCACTCTTTGAACTATCTGTTTGTAAAGTTACTAATCCTTCTTTCTTTAAAATATCTAAAGTTGGAGCGTTACTAATTTTCATTTTTATTTCTTCAAATGCTTGTCTTTGCACAGTACCCCATTCCCACAATACATTGTTTTTTAACAGATCTCTAAGTTTTTCAGTTGTTTTGGAGTATTGTGGTATAAATTTACTTAAATAATTGCACATACCTAGAAACTTTTGAAGTTCTTTAACATTTTTTGGTTCTTTCAAGTCCACAATAGCATTTACATGTTCGGGATCAGGTTGAAGTCCTGATTTTGACACTAATAGCCCCACATATTTTACAAAATCACTTCTATATTGAACTTTATTTGGATTAAATTTTACATTATATTTTCTTGCCCTATCTATTACTTGACTTAAGATTTTATCATGAGCTTCTAAGCTGTCCCCTGCAATTATTATGTCATCATAGTAGACACTTACCCCTTGTATATCACTAAATATGGCTGTATTTATTCTTTGCATTACCTCTGGGGCCGAAGAGATACCAAATGGCATTCTTTTGAAGAAATACCTCCCGAAGGGGGTACCGAAGGTGCAGAGCTTTTGTTCATCCTCCAAACTCACTTGAAAAAACCCGTCTTTCAAGTCTAATACTGTGAAGACACTCTTACCTGCAAGTGAATTATAAATTTCTTCAGGGGAGGGTATCTGATAATTTTCTCTGAGAATCGCTTTATTTAATTCTTTGGGATCTAAACACAACCTAAGTGACTTATCTGGTTTTTCTACAATAACAAGATTATTACACCATAAAGTAGGCCCTTCTACTTTCTCAATAATTCCCCTGCTCTCATAATTGTTCAATGTCTCTTTAAGCTTTTCCTTGACAGTCTGTGGTATTCTTCGGATAGACTTAACTACAGGCTCTGAATTTTCTTTTACTTTGATTGTATATGTGCCTATATTGCCTAGCCCTTTAAACACATCATGATTTAATTCCACAAATTTATTTTTATCCTCTATCCGTAAGGTATCTACACGCCTAACTAAATTGAATTTGACACAATCTGGCAACCCTAAAACTGGTTTCACTGGCAAATCAACAACACAAAATCGAATACAGTCCTTTTTTCCCCTAACTATGCAGTTTAACTCTACACTTCCTACAGTTTCCACAGTTTGCTCATTATATACAACTAACACAGAAGGTTTGCCAAGTTTACATTTGTCCAATTTAAGGTTTTTAAGCATACACAGTGGCAAAGTACTACAGTCCGCACCAGAGTCTAATTTGAATTTTATGTCAAACCCTTCAACATTTATTAATTCATACCATTGCAACTTATTAGAGCTACTTACAGAGTCCACTACAAACTCTTCCGAACTACAGTCACTGTCATTTTCTTTTTTCTTAATGCCATCAATTTTCTTTTTATATCTTGGCTGCTGCTGTTGTTTCTCTTCTTTCTTCCTGTATCTACACATTACTGCATAGTGATTGTAATTATTACATGAAGCACACCGTCGTCCAAATGCAGGACATGTTCTTCCGTGACTTTTTCCACATTTATTACAGCTATTATTCTTTCTTAAGTCACTGACTTTTTCTTTTACCAAATCTACTCTCTCTGTTTGCTCAAGTGCTTTCAAATTTTTCTTACTATATTCTGCAGCTTTGCACAAATCCACTGCAGTATCTAAATTAAGATCTTTTTCCCTCAATAATCTCTCCTTTAAATTCGCTTCTTGGACACCTATAACTATCATATCACGAATCATTCGGTCCTCTTCTTTGAAATTACATGTTTTGGCTGCTGTCTTTAACCTCAAAACAAATCTTTCAACCGGTTCGTCAATTTCTTGTCTCAAATTATAAAATTTGTAACTATTTACTACTGTATTTGTTTTGCTGATAAAATGTTCGTCATATTTATCTAATAGTTCCTTCCAGGTTAATGTTGAATTGCTACTCATACCGTTATATATTTCCAATATGTCGTCTCCCGCGCAGGTTAAGAAAATGGCTATCTTTTTTTCATCTGGATTTTTCTCTAAACCTGTAGCCATTACATACAGACTGAACAACTGCTTGTATTTTCTCCAGGCTTCCGCATCTTCTATTTTATGGCCTTTCGGAGGCTGCAAGCCCGTTACGACTTTATCTTCTGCCATGTTTGTCGTCAAACAATACACTCCCACAATTTTTTCTTCCACAAAGGTTTTGAAACACTGTAGTAACTATTTAATTTTATATATTTACACCTGACACCATGTTGCATATAGGTTTACACTAAGTATTTTAATAAAAGTCTATTTTATTAATCACTGATATATTCTTGTAGTCCGCCATTACAAGTGTGTCGAGTCAGTGTGCCACAGATAATCATAATATGACACACGTAGTGTACGGAAAGTGGCATTTTGCAGCTGTCGCTGCAAGGCACGGTCATTTTACCACCGTAGAGGTACACTCGACCAAGTGGAACCATGCCACTCTAGAGCCATGTCTAGATGAAAACTAGTATTTTTCATGAAATTTTGGTATACCCTAGTATTATGTTTCCCTAAATTAATGTAATGAACCAAGCGGACGTAATTACATATAGTTGTTTTTGTTGATTACTGCAGTATAATGCGTCTTATTGAAGTAATTTTAGCCGTCTTTTAAACTTTTTGTATTTGGGTCAAACTTAAAATCATGTTACGAGTCTTTCCAGTGGACATTTTAAAAGTTAAGGGCTATGAGAGTTAATTTTCTTATTAAACCCTTATTGTCATTTAAGGGCACTCCTTTCCTATTGAATTGTGTGATAAAAATCACGACTACACTCCTACCAGTTGCTTACTATTGGCCACAGGAAGAGGGCTCTACAGTTCAGCTGAACACACACTTTTTCTTTCCTGTGGTCGATAGTTAACAGCCTGTGGACAGGAAGTAATGATTTTTATCATACGAAGCAATGGAAAAGGAGGACGTCTTAATGAAGATTAGGCTTTCATAAGAAAATCAAGCTTTATACCTAGGCCTTAACTTTTAGATTATCCACTGGAAAGACTCCGAACATGGGTTTGCGTTTGACCCATTACATCGAAATTTATTAGAATAATATTCGAATATTTATTAGAATATTCGAAAATCACAAAATGATAATGCAATATTCGAACATCTGAAACTGTTGAATATATGGACAGCCTCCGTAGGTCGATTGGACAGACAGGTGGTTCAACAGGACCATGTCACAATCAATCTATCTGTTTATTTACAGTAGCACTAACATTGTAAATTATTCATAGTTAACGCCACAAAGTTCAATTATATCAAATTTGTTATTATTATATGTTATCAAATTTGTTGACTTTACTGTATATTGCACTATAGGTAGATAACGTAAACAGAAACTTTAATGGGACCATGTTATTCCCGTAACATGCGATCGAGTACTGTGATCATCCCATACCATATGTTTTCGATAGTAATCTCTATTTCTTCGTGATCAACTCGATTCCCTTTACTCGCGCTAACACATCAATGAATATATTATTATGCACGAATGAGATGAACTGCAAACTGGTTTATGCCATAGACAAGACACGATGAGTCGCTTTGTTTATACAGGGTGATTGGTAGTCCGATGCAAAGCTTTAAGGTAATGTTAGTATAGACCATTTAAGCCATTGTTGTCTTTGACGAAGTCTGACTATGTTTTTAAGTAAAATTTTTGGTGTTTTTGGCCTAAATACCTAAAATTTAAAATGAACTTACTTTAAAATTTTTGACCAAGTTAAGCGATAAACGTACTATTTTTTATTTTATTTTATTAATGTAACGTGTAAACAATCTAAGAAAACATAATAAAAGCTTCTGTTGTATAAAAGTATTTTTTACAGAATTTTGAAGTTCATGATCCAAAATGGAAAATGTAAAAATACCATTTTTAACATAATAAAAAAAAACGAAGTGTGATTTTTTTTGTTCAAACCATTTAGAAAACATGCCTGATTATCGTTTTTTCATTCCTAAATATGAAAATATATTACTATTGTGCCGTGTGGTGACGGCAGTAAGAATACATTTGTCACCACCCCAACTCCTCCCGCGGGTGTCGTAAGAGTCGACTAAGGGATTTAAGTGTCACTGACCATTGTACAAGATTGATGATGGGCAGGCGTCATCATAGTGGACACATTACTGCGATCGCCAATCCGCTTGCCCAGCGTGGCGATTATGGGCATTTACCTCCTAATGCGTTTATACGCATAGTTAATAGGAGAGGCCTACGTCCAGCAGTGGACTAACATAGGCTGATGATGATGATGATGATTACAATTGAAATAAATCTATGAAAACGGATAAACTCGCGTATATTAATTAACTTTAACTTCATCCCGACGTTTCGAACACTTTACAGGGTTCGTGGTCTGCGGGTCCCGGACGTCGGAATGAAGTTAAAGTTAATTAATATACGCGAGTTTATCCGTTTTCATAGTTTTATTTCATTAGTAATCCTCGCGGTAACCGAACAAAATATTATATTACTATTGATTTGTGTTTTAACATTGTTCCATGGTATTTATTTATTTACTTATTATTATAGCAATATCTTTTTTTTTTATATTGGCACAACAAAGTGGCTCCACTCCACCTGATCGTAAGTGAAAAGTAGAGCCCAAATCACGGCGGCAACGAACAGGAGACAATCAGTAACCTGTTAGTTGCCACCCACCGCCTTGCTGGCCCGCTAGATGCTTCTATAGTAAGAGCACTGACATATTTACATACTTTAAACTTCAAACGAGTCGATTTTCCGGCTCGTTCGACTTGTTTGCTCTGACAAAATGAGATCGCTTTATTATCTACGATTAAAATCGCATGGAAATAGCAAAACAAAAAGTCTCCGAAGATTATAAGTACAGCCAACGTGCCATTCTGCAAACGTATATGATTGAATAATAAATGTATGATAAGTCACGTGACTATGATATTATATGAAAATGGTCACGTGAGTTTTCGTACGAATCTGTCATTCTCATACATTTATTTATTACTTACCGCTTATCGTATACGATTGCAGATTGACATCTTGGCTTAGCACAGGATTACTGCGACAATATGTCGCGGCGAGATAGCCTATCCGTCACTCTTTTATTCATATAGTTAGTGAAAGATGGAAAATCTATCTCGCGGCGACATACTGACATACCAATCATGTGCTAAGCATACTGCTTTTCTGTTTATTGATAGATAGTTTATGTAAAAATAGGTAAAAAACTTAAGTAAGTCACCTGGGTGCTTAGACAAGTTGCCAATCGCTAACACTCAATCGCCAATCGTAAACGAAAGGCAGCTTACTGTCTTTGTCGCACTAATATGAAAGAGTGACCGAGAGGGACAACTACGCTATATGCTACTAAGCGTCAGCGATTGGCAACTTGGCTAAGCACCCTGTTGTATGTAGTAGTGATCTATTCATAGACAATACATGTTTAAAATGCGAACCATAACAATACGAGTAGATTACAACCACACACAACAGGAGCTTTTCTTAACTTTTCCACCTCATTCGTGAATATTGACCGCGACCTTGTCTCGGCAGAATTCGGTTAGCTAACCTGGATGCTTAGCCAAGTTGCCAATCGCTAGCGCTTAGTAGCGTATCGTAGTTTTCCTTCTCCGTCACTCTTTCATATTAGATTAAGCTTTAGCTTTTCTTTTCTTTCTTTTCGATTGACGATTAAGCTTTAGCGATTTCCAACTTGGCTAAGCACCCTGTAGGCTTAGCACAATGATTAGTGCGACAGTATATATGTCGCCGCGAGATAAACTATCCATCCCTCTTTTATTTATATAGTTAGTAAAAGATGGAAAATCTATCTCGTGGCGACATACTAACGTACCAATCATGTGCTGAGCATACTGGGCTACCAGTTATCCAGTTTTCCGTGAAAATAACTGAGTAAATATAAGTAATATTTTCTTCGGTTACCGCAAGAATTACACATGAAATAAAACTATGAAAACGGATAAACTCGCGTATATTAACTAATTTTAACTTTATTCCGACGTTTCGAACCCTGTAAAGTGGTCTGCGGACCATAGTTTTATTTCAAAAATATAAGTATTATAAGTAAATTTTGGGTTATTTCTACTTAGAATCACTAGCTCTATCGATCCCAAATGGGAACAAAGATAAAGATAAAGATAAAGATAACTTTATTTGCATTAAACATTACCAGGTACAGGTGTTAGTGTTAATACATTGTAGGTAAGATTACATGTTTAACCTCTGTGGGTAAGCAAATGTATAGCTTAAGCCAAACAATAGAAGCAACAGAAACTATCAAACAAAAAAGCTAAAATTTCTATACATTTTCCGTATTTCCTCCTTTGTTACCGCCATACAAAGTGTATGCATAAATTAAGTAGCATAATTTTTCATAAAACCAGCGTGACTCAGGCGACCGTAACCATGGCAATAACAGACAGAAAAAAGTTGATTTACCCAAATATATTTTGGCAACGCAATGATGTATTTGAAGACGACTGTATTCGAGATGGTCTATGGATATGGAACAAGGTGAAGATACAAAGCAAACTCAGCAATGCAATGCTTGCTCAGCAAGTTGCATAGTGCAGCAAATTGCAAGCTAGATTTGTCATAATTAGCTGTAATCAGCTCATGGTTTGATATGTATTCAGAGAGGATTGTGTAGCAGTAATCTATTTATTACATACAGGGTGATAAATATGATATAAGATAATAAAACATGAATCTATAATGATTATGAACAACTTTTACTATGGAACCAAATATGAAATCTTAAGAAAAAAACCAGCTAAGTGCGAGTCGGACTCGCGCGCAAAGGGTGCCGTAACATTATCAATTTATCATTAAAAAATACAGTTAAATCAACCTGTCTCAAAAACTAAGAGATAATTTAATGAAACCAAAAATCGTTGAAAGAGTTTATTAATGTGCATTACGTATATTCAGATATCTCGAAAACGGTTCGCTTAACTAAAGATGTGTTTTAGAAAACTTTATATCATTTTCAGAAACTTCCTATTGATACCACACACGCTTAAGTACATTGAAAAAAAAATACTCCTCAGTTATATGTATGTATGTATGGCGGGCAAATTTTTATTTTTTTACAATTTAGTAACATAATTATGTAGCGGTTGATACAACACATATGCTTACCAAATTTCATTACTATGGCATTTATATTTTTGGAGTCAATCGGCTGTGACAGACTGACAGATGGACAAACGGACATGACGAATCTATATTATTATATATTATATTGTTCCATTTTTGCAGTTTTGGCTACGGAACCATAAAAACGACACTTCTATTATTTCATAAGAATGGGCTAAGACAGGTTGACCAAAATGTATGGAAACGTCGATTTTTTTTTGAGTTTTCATATTACCCAATACGAAAAATCAAGAAAAAAAATCGTAAAAGCTGTTCAAAACCATTAAATAGATTAATGTTTTATTATCTTGTATCACCATTTGTGTAACAACCTGTATATGGCCGTTTGGTACCCATATCAGAAGCCTATTGAGCTTACAGTGGGACTAGGTCGATTTGTGTAAGATGCCCCAAGATATTTATTTAATATTTGTAATCTGGTATAAAATAAATTCGTCTTATACAAGTATTATAATATACGTATAAGTCTGCGCATCAACATCATCATCATCATATCAGCCGAAAGACGTCCACTGCTGAACATAGGCCTCCCCCAAAGATTGCCACAATGACCGGTCCTGCGCCACCCGCATCCAGCGGACTCCTGCGACCTTCACCAGGTCATCTGCGCATAAGGTGGATAAAATAAAAATAATGATATGTATGTTAACATCACTGATACCGTTTTCAAGAGGCCACTTAGGTAGGGTTTTTTTCGATTTTGAGATACGTATAGTATGTAGTATTGGATAGGAATCAAGATTTATAAATATTGAAAATAGAAAACTCCAATTAAACATTCACTCAACTACGATGTTAGTGCATGAGTGCCTGTTTCTAAAACCATTAATTCGTTTCGGTATGCTTTGCAAAAAAAATGTTTCAGTAACTTTTGGTTCACATTTATAACTATAACAATCAACACTAAAGCTGTGAATCGTAAAAATTGGCAAAAGTTTATGCGCTATAGCGTGCTACGCGCTACGATGCGCCACGAGCTACATGCTACGTCGTAGGCTCCAATTGCTACAGCTACGGCTACGGGACAAGTGAATACAGTAGGAATCTACGAACAAATAAAACATGGAAGCCGCACGCCATACTAAATTGCCTTTCAAAAACGGTTCTGAATTTTAGTTGACAAGTGTAATGCATCACGTTAATGAATTTCAATGTCAACCTTTAATAAAATAGGTAAAAAAAGTTTTAAGTTAAACGGTTTTTATTGCACCAAAAACTAGAAAATAAAAATTATTTGTAACTAATCGTAGATGCTACTTTCTGTAGATTAGTCACGTGAAACTATTATCACTGTAGTCTTGCCAAGTCGAACGCTGAAAGCCACGTTTAGTCTCTATGTCAGTGGATTAAGCGTTACCTAATCGGAAACTTTTACCAAACTGAAATAAAAACGTGGGGCGGACGCAATTGTGATTAAGTCACTATAGTTATTTAAGAACAAACATAGAAATAGTGTAATAAGTTTTGTTCTGGCCTTGATAAAAGTTATTTACCTCTGTCGAAGTGTTGAAACAAATGGATGTATAATTGCAAAATTAAAGCTACAATTACATATTTTGAACTTGTATGTTTCTTTATAATAACGCCCCACGTTTTTATTTTAGTTTGGTAAAAGTTTCCGATTAGGTAACGCTTAATCCACTGACATAGAGACTAAACGTGGCTTTCAGCGTTCGACTTGGCAAGACTACAGTGATAATAGTTTCACGTGACTAATCTACAGAAAGTAGCATCTACGATTAGTTACAAATAATTTTTATTTTCTAGTTTTTGGTGCAATAAAAACCGTTTAACTTAAAACTTTTTTTACCTATTTTATTTTCAAGTTTTTAGTGCAATTGTTAAGCTAATTTCCGATACTATACCTACTTATTCTAGATCAAAGATGTTGTTTATAATATGCAATACAATTAAACATGCTAGCGTTTAACTCTCGCGCTTTAATCACGACACATATGTAAACGTAATTGGACATTATTTTATGTGTAACGTAACGAGAGGGGAATCCCTGCTGAATTTTTAAAAATCCGACACTAAAAAAATGTCAGCTTGAATGCTCGAAGTGTCCCAAATGGACGTGTTATTCATACAATAGCTTAGATAACAGAGATCTGACAATAAGGAACATATCCATCAATTTGGTTTATTGAGAAAAACAAGTTAAAAAATTTATATTGTACACATTATACAAGTCGAATTTCGAGACAATAAAATATAAACTCATATTTTTAGTCGACCAACCGGAGGACCGCAGGTCTGACGGAAAGTTTGACGCGAACCGAGGGTCCAAAGGGTCAATCCGTGCAGTCTATCAACCGGAGGGCCATAGGCTCAATGGCACTATGGCACGCACTACGTGAACCGAAGGGACTCACACTCTCTGTCTATTAACTGGAGGACCGCCGCAGGTCCGAGTGCACGTCCTACGCAAACCACCCGCGCTGTCAGTCTATCAACCGCAGGACCGCAGGCCCGACGGCACGTCCTACGCGAGTCACTCATGCTGTTAGTCTATCAACCGCAGGACCGCAGGCCCGACGGCTCGCCCTACGTGACCCACTCACGCTGTCACTCTATCAGCTGGAAGGCCGCAGGCCCGACGGCTCGCCCTACGCAACCCACTCACGCTGTCACTCTATCAGCTGGAGGGCCGAAGGCCCGACGGCTCGCCCTACGCGATCCACTCACGCTGTCACTCTAGCAGCTGCAGGGCCGCAGGCCCGACGGCTCGCCCTTCGCGACCCACTCACGCTGTCTCTCTATCAGCTGGAGGGCTGCAGGCCCGACTGCTCACCCTACGCGACCCACTCACGCTGTCACTCTATCAGCTGGAGGGCCGCAGGCCCGACTGCTCACCCTACGCGACCCACTCACGCTGTCACTCTATCAGCTGGAGGGCCGCAGGCCCGACTGCTCACCCTACGCGACTCACTCACGCTGTCACTCTAGCAGCTGGAGGGCCGCAGGCCCGACGGCTCGCCCTACGCGACCCACTCACGCTGTCTCTCTATCAGCTGGAGGGCCGCAGGCCCTCGGGTCACCCTACGCGACCCACTCACGCTGTCACTCTAGCAGCTGGAGGGCCGCAGGCCCGACTGCTCACCCTACGCGACTCACTCACGCTGTCACTTTAGCAGCTGGAGGGCCGCAGGCCCGACTGCTCAGTTGCTCACCCTACGCGACCCACTCACGCTATCACTCTATCAGCTGGAGGGCCGCAGGCCCGACGGCTCGCCCTACGCGACCCACTCACGCTGTCACTCTATCAGCCGGAGGGCCGCAGGGCCGACGGCCTATTCTACGCGAACCACTCACGCTGTCACTTCAGCTGGAGGACCGCAGGCCCGACGGCTCGCTCTACGCTATCCACTCACGCCGTCACTCTATCAGCCGGAGGGCCGCAGGCCCTACGCGAACCACTGACGCTGTTAGTCTATCAGCCGGACCCAACAGCTCGCTCTACGCGAACCACTCACGCTGTCAGTCTATTCATTATATGTTTTTACCCATCTTGTAGCAACCTTTGGGGGATTTAAACTTTCACGATTATCACTCATATTTTAAAGACAAACGTGTCTTAATCGCGTAAACTTACGTTTAATTTACATTACATTCTCTCGCCAGTCTGCCTGCGACCACGGGTGTAACGTCATGCCCGAAACGTCAGGATATAATTAAACGTAAGTTTACGCGATTAAGACCCGTTTGTCTTTAAAATATAACCTTTGGGGAGGTCTATATTCACCAGTGAACATCTTTCGGCTGATGATGATGATGATAATGAAATCTGTATGTTTCTACCAAGTATCTAAAGCAGTACTTCAAAATCTACTTATCGCTAAACCTAGCGGTTGTGGCAGGCAGTAGCATGGAGTATCAGATTTGTTGGGCGTTAGTATTAAATTCGCAGGTTTCTACTCAATGTCTAAAGAACTTCTTTAAAATAAAGATATCGATAAAAGATAAACCTTGCGGTTATTGCAGGCAGTACTGCAGCATCTGGAGTGAGGAGTTGGAAGTCAAGATCAGGCTGTTAGTATTTGATTATACCAAACATGCTATACTTTCATTTTCACGTGTCTAACACTCTCGGTTAAGGTAAGCAGTGCGTCTGCAGCATCAGGCTTTGAGGATACAAGGATACAAATATTATAATATTGCATTGTCATGGGGACTTGATAAGAGTTCCAAATTTTATTGATTTCGGTCCAGTGGAAGTGGTCGAAAAATCGTTCACAAGATTTGAAGCATCGACGACAGTTGATACGCGGTGAAGTTAATAAAAACCGTTTAAAAACTTTAACCGTCATTTAAAAATAGTTGTGATTGGTCCATCAAAGTTTTGATTGGCTATATAATAAACATTTTCATCACACTTGCTGTCTAAGCGCGCCATTGCTTGCGCGCGTAACGGGAGTAATAGAAATTTCAGTAAGTCATTTAATAATATTATGTCTTAAAACTTATTTTTTGGTTGGCAAGTGTGATGAAAAACATTGTATTCATCATGGTCGGTAAGCGGAATACTAACTCGAGTCATAAAAGCCCTCCGCCTAACGGCGTTGGGCTTCTAACACTCTCGTTAGTAATTCCGTACTTACCTCCCTACTACAATGTACTACAATGTACTATTGTCAAAGATGTTGCGCCGAAATATGCGTATATAAATATGTTAAGAAAAAAGCGTTCTGTCCTGCCCATTTTGGCACAATTGAACAATTGGTTTTGGGGGCAATATTGATCGCGTTGTTTCGCGTTAGACGTCCATGTTATATATGGTCGCAGGTAGGAAAACTAGAATAAAAAAATAATGCAAATGAGCTTCTCCAGAAGGCATTATTGATAAAATAATAAGCTTATAAAATTCTAACCCCCGTATTCATAAACGTGTCCTAACTTTGCAAGTCGCTAAGTATCGTCCCTTTCGGTCTTATAGAAATATTGTTAAGACCGAAAGGGACAAACAATACTTAGCAGCTTGCTAAGTTAGAAGTTTATGAATAAGGGGGTAAGTTTAAAGTTATCACCGAAATGTTTTACCGTGATTGTGATGTTATCACCGAAATGATTTAACAATTAAATAACTTTATATATGTACATTTATTATCATGAAACGTTTTTGTGCACATTTAATCTAGGTATTTGAAACCGTTTTGACGCGAATATGTTTTTCGATCATTCTCAAAGTCTAAAACAAAATGATGTGTCACTGAAAAAAGTGACATATTAATAGGAATATGATATGACCAAAATTTTTATTGAAAAAAAGGTAATTTGATCTAGAACTAGACAATTGAGAATGACCGTTTGCATAAAGTCCAATCATCCTTAGCTGTCTTATCTAGTAAACTCCGTATTTGTGCAGCCCGTCTGTAGTGATTAGTAAATTGCTTAGTTTCTAATCAAAGTAACAGCAGTTTACAACAGAAAACGTGTAATTTCAGGTTAGAAAGTTGTTTACTAGATAAAACAACTAAGGATGAATGGACTTTATGTAAGTGTAAGTAATTATAACTAACTTCTGATAGGTGACCTCAAATAAACAGACCTACTGGATCATTGTCCTTTACAAAATCCTTCTAAGAAACTAGCGTTTGTTAGTCTTCGTGACTTCAACTATTAAGTATTTATGAGTTATTATAATTACGTTCCAAATAATAGAGGAAACAGGCAAACCGTTTAAACTTGTGTAACACTGTTAGTGTGCCAAGTTGCCCTAATATGAGCACTTTTTGTAAATAAATAAGTAGGTATATTTAGGAAAATTGCTTCAATTCGTGTGGATACCTTATCGTCGGACATAGTGCAATACCGCGTAACTAACAAATTCAATTAGGGTATCAATTGTTTCATATTTGAACTCAATCTGATTCCGACGATATTACATAACGAACCTAATTGCTTTAACGTTACTTTTCTATCTTACAACCCGGTCAAGAGCATGTCGGGCAAAAATTACTGGCAGTGGCGTTAAAATGGAAACATGATGAAACACACGCGTCGGTACTCGCGTAATCGAAACTCGTGTAGGTGCACGTGCATGTGAAAAATATATATACACCACCTTAATGTCACAATAAAGCTGTGTAAACATATATTTTGCACCTTAACCATTACAATATTTGTAACGGGTGCATTCCACGAAAAAGTCTATTTGTCGGGAACGTGACGGCTATGACGGCTATCTTAGAAATATATGGGGTGCGAAAATTCTATATAAATGCAAACACGCAGTTACAGAATTAAGATACACTAAAAAAATGTATTCGTAACTTAGATGTACAGTTGGGTTCAAAATTGCATGGACAGTTTATGAATGAATTCATTCATAAATCGTCCATGCAATCCTGAACGCCACTATACGCGAAGAACGACATTCTCGTGGAATGCACAAAGAGTTATAAAGACTGTTGCTGTCTGTACAAAAAAAATAATAAATTCTTATAAATTAAAATAATACTACTGATTTTCGTAATAAGCGCCTTTCCCTCTAGCTTAAAAATAATACTGACATCTATCTTGTCCATTCCCTGTAGGAAACTGTGTCAACAGCATAAAGTTCGCTTTAATTTAGTTAAAAATACATCCGGCCGGCAAAGTCACAAAGGAAATAATTGCTGGCCGCGGACGTCCCTCATTAGGGGACCCGCGGAGATAATTGTGAGAAATGCACCTGTAATTTACATCTTAGAACAGGTATATTTTCTTCACGGTGACAAGTGCTACAATATTAAGTCTGATACAGAAACCTTTTAGTTTTAAAGGTTCCGTAACCAAAAAGGCAAAAACAGAACCCATATATGTAGATTCGTCATGTCTGTCTGCCACAGCTGTTTTACCTGGTAACTATAAGTAGCTTTTACCGCCCAGGGCGGGCCTTATGATGAAGACATTTTAGAAAATAAAAGGAAATAAAAACTTATTATTATTATTAGTAGCTATCAGCCTCTCCTATTAACTATGCGTATATCGATCGACGCATATTATAGGTGCATTTAGACCAACGAGCATTCACTCATTCTATCCCCCACTCTACGGAATCAACGAATTTCGTCGAATCAATTTTTGTGTTACGAACGAATTTCGTAGAGTGGGGGATAGAATGAGCGAATTCACCTTTAGGAGATAAATGTCCACAACCGCCACACTGGGCAAGCGGGTTGGCGATCGCAGTATTAGTGCGTCACTTCAAACTCTTAGCTATTCTATTCTTATTCTATATGTAGGTATCTTATTCTATTTGCCGTGTGGTGACGGCAGTTTGCCGTGTGGTGACGGCAGTAAGAATACATTTGTCACCACCCCAACTCCTCCTGCGGGTGTCGTAAGAGTCGACTAAGGGATTGAAGTGTCACTGACCATTCTACAAGATTAATGATGGGCAGCAGCGTCATCATAGTGGACACATTACTACGATCGCCAATCCGCTTGCCCAGCGTGGTGATTATGGGCATTTACCTCCTAATGCGTCTATACGCAAAGTTAATAGGAGAGGCCTACGTCCAGCAGTGGACTAATATAGGCTAATGATGATGTAGGTATCTCCTTGGGAATCACAGGCTTACAAATCCCGGTTTTTTGATAGGCGTGCGCGGGGATACAGATCTAACACGTAGAAGCCCTTTGGAGAAATTTGCTGTGTCGTACACCTGCTGCAACCCATTCACGGGCACATCAATAGATATCCGTAAACCGGTCCCAGCAGGCGTATAGAGACTATTGAAAAGTAATGGCAAAGACTAATGGGTGATGGGGGATGGATGGATCAGAGATGGAACTGTAGGAAAGAGGTCCGGACACCTGCCATAACAATGATTTCTCTTTGCTATCGAGGCAGGCGGTGACTCGCCCCCGTAAATGCCGTCACAAGAGACAGCCAGGGGCAACACCGTTGTAGGCGGCTCAGGGTGCTTAGACAAGTTGCCAATCGCTAGCGCTTCATCGTCAATCGTAAGCGAAAGGCAGCTAACTGTCTTTGTCGCACTAATATGAAAGAGTGACAGAGAGGCAAAACTACGATACGCTACTAAGCGCTAGCGATTGGCAACTTGGCTAAGCATCCAGGAGTGTAGAGAGGTGTACTCCGCTTTCTGCGCAGTGGCTTGACAGGCGCTGCACCAACTCGCGACTTACGCAAATTTACACTTCCCCCCCTGGAGCACTATATGTATTATTATTACGATTATTGGCAATTACCTCCTAATGCGTCCATTCGCATAGGCTAAGGAGAGGCCGTTGTCCAGCAGTGGACTGATATAGTGGCGGATTTTAATTTTGTTGTAGTATTTAAAAAATTTCCAAATTTGGACTGTTTTACATTTTTTCTACTAAGAATCACGAGCTTTTTCGATCCTGATATAAAAAAAAAGAAATAAAAAAGTGTCCCAAAATTTGTTTTCCATTGAGTTACTATTTTTTCATGCACTTTCTTCGACCGTAACTCAGTGGAAGACAAAAAAATGTATGGGATTCTCGGGACACTTTTTTCTGCTAATGAGGATCGAAAGAGCTCGCGATTCTGAGTAGAAAAAATAAGAAAATATCCTGGAAAATTTGAAAAAAACTACAACAAAATAAAAATCCGCCCATAGGCTGATGATGTGTGATGTGATATTTCTTTTAATGGATAGAATATAATAGAATATCTATACTATCTATCAGCTAAATAATAATAATAGTATCAACAATATTTTCTCCATTTTGCGATACGAAGCGACCTACACGAAATATCCGATAAAACTTGGTATCGTGAAACATGCAGAATCTTAATTGAACAACATTACACGCTACTTGTCGCTTGTCGATAAGTTCGCGATATCGCGCCAGCCGTCGAATAAATTTGTCGCGATAAGCTTCAATAAATCAGATCGGGACTCTTGAACGCTGCTACAGTAGTAACGTGGGCAGAAGCGCAACTTTATACAGTATTTTGTGAGTATTTAATTTATGTTTCATCACACCTGTTCTGTAAGTGCGCCAATGCACCGCTGCGATGAGCGCCGTAGGTGCGTAATTACGCCCTAGGGCAATCAACGATTTTCATACAACATTTGCGTCGGCGGCGGCCGTAAATGAAGGCGCGCGCCGTGCCGGGGTTTTTTTTATAAAAATGATAAATTTAAGTCATCCCTGTTTTTGAGAAATGATTTAGACCATTTTAGAGTAGTTTTGTGAAAATATATTGTTTTATTTACTTTTTTGCCTCACAGGTGTGATGAAAAACATTGTGTGTGCCACGGGCGGTACAAGAATTACGAACTCGTGTGACGTAAAGCCCGCGCCTTCGGCTTGGGCTTTCTTTTTACACTCGTTCACAATTTCTTATTTACCGCCCATAATACACAATGTACTATTGTTCCTTTCGGCGGCTAGATCTTTGGTCCGTTGGGTCCTTCAAAGACCTATCTAAGAGACTCAGAGACACCACGGGAGACCCAAGGGCTTAATCGAGGATATTTAATTTTGTTTTGGACCATAATTCGAAGCTTTGCGACCAGATGGTTGTACGGTACCCAATTTATATGTATGTAGTTGTGTCTATCTTAAAAATAATTAGAATAAGTAACTCGTTTGGGCACAGTCTACAACCGTAGCCGTACCATGAGTTGGAAAGTACGTAAGGTTTACGTAAGGTTTTACTCGATACGTAAATAATACGTAATGCATTCTATCGCGGTCACACTGACTGGAGCGAGCGCGATTACCTGCTTTACGTATCGAGTAAAACCTAACGTTACCGATACTTGCAAAGTTATGATATGCTACTGAGGTTTTAAAGTCCAAGGTCTAGTTGCCCCTCTGATTCTACTACACCTATTTTGTCTCCACACATAAATGAACTCGGCCCCCGAACTCGATCGTATAAGACACCTATTACATTTAAAATTAGCATACAGATTGCTTTCTCTCGGTTTCTTACTCCACTCTTTACTGACGTTGATACATTTACTTCTGAAATTTATGAGAACGGTTCTTGGTCTTTATTTATCTTGAAGGACTAGATTAACAAGTTTCAAGTTTCTAGATTAGCTTAGACTTTCAATCAGAAGGTCACGGGTCCAATATAAGCCCGTTTGTAATAAAAAAAAACTGTTTTCTACAATATAGGTATTTAAAAGTTCTAAGTGATATTTACGTTACGTACATTTGAAATTATTTTCTTCGGTTGGACTACACCACTGGCAACATTTAATTTGAACACTGGCATATTTTTTATGTAATTAAATAGCTACTGAACATCTTAGCCCGAATATGTGTGTAGGTTTTTATTTCAAGTTTAGATTTTCACCAAATCTATTTAAACACAACAAAATAAATCATGAAAACCGAAATATTTTTTTACATCATGTATAATATCTTATACTAATTTAATGACGGGCCAATTTCAATGATGACTGATTTATGTACCTTTCTATGAAACCAATTATGTGTTTTCTAATAATTAAATAATTGTACGTCTATATAATTCTAACTGTACGAAGTTCATTATAAAAATTTAAATCAACGTAACTCCTTAAATATCTACGTGATACAAATACAGTGTTTGATTGGTAAAAGTCTCGTTAAATTAACCTGGAAGATGAAAGGTAAATAATGCCGACACTCGGAAATCGGGACGTTCGGTGTGTACAACTTGAATACCAATAAAACTGGCACTGATTTGCCGATATTGAATTTAATCTGGCCTCGTATTCTGTACAATCCGAAGACTTCTGATTTAATTTCGTTAAGAAGCAGATAGGTCTGCGAATTAAAATTATGATAGGATACAATAATCCTCTACCTCCGTTGTGACCTGATCTCTCGGCCTTTGAATCACTAGTCTGGTTTGGTATGCCAAAAGTATACAAATTATTGATCCATAGCAGCAAATATAAAAAAATAAATCGTTACAGCAGATACTCTGAAACTTAGGCTTATTATCTTGCCGTGTTTAAATGTCCGCTTTTGAAATGTTTCTACTATGGAGGATTTGGTAGATTATATCTAAACCACATGTTTTACACCGATCAGTCCAAGACAACATCATATATTATATATTATTATATTTATTATGTACACTAATTAAATACCAGTGTAATTTCTCATCAATTACATTTTATAAACAAAAAAATACACTGTTAACTTGTCCTTATACTTAACGGTACAGTCTTTACCATAAATAAATATTGGAAACAAACATTAAAACCGGTATGCAACCGGAGTGGAAACTGTAATCAAAGACATTCAATTCAATTCACATTGTAGCTGTGTGTACCATACGGCAAAACGTTTATGTTGACGTACATCATTACATTTACTTCCTCATTATTGTTGCCACCGTGAATTTTTAGCAAATATTATATTTTTGAATTTGTTACCTAAAAATACGAGTGTACAGAATACCTGACTCGCGACTCCTCAAAATTGTATTTGGATTGCAATGGGATCCGCACTAATTTACACTTAGCGTGGATTGCGCCGCGCGAATCAACTCGTAAGGACTTGTGCCGTGTTGATAATGTTTCTAATTTACCTATTTTTCAAAGGTAATGAATGAGTAATGATTTACTCTCCTTGTCAAATAATACGGGTCAGGTAATTTTTTTTATAGAAAATGCGGCAAACATGCTGATTTGAAATATCTATTCATAATATTAGTATAAGCGGAATAATTATGTTTTTAAATAAGCTGATGTAACTAAAGGCCGAAGAGCTGGCGACTTCCTCGCACAACGCATCAGTATTGCGATACAGCGAGGAAATGCCGCCAGCATCCTCGGTACAATGCCACAAGGGCCAATCTTAGATATAGGTTAGGTTAAGTAGATTAGTTAGATTTAATCTATGTACATAAATTGTAGTTTTGAAAATAAATATATTGAAAATTTTAAGCTTGTATTGGCATTCCCTGAATTGATTCTTGAATCCAAATAAAATTAAAAATTTTGTTAGTTTGATTTGTAGAGACAAAAATTTAGAACGTTAAAAACACCAAAAATGTGTTGTGATACGAGCTTTTCTTTCCATGACTTGCTACTATTACACTAATTTCCGTATACTATGTGTTAATAGATATTAGTATTACTTATTAATTGGGTAAGTTGTGATATTAACATTATGCAAATGTGTCTAATGGCCTTTGGTCTCGTGTCTGCGCCAGTAGACCCCGTAGGGGAGCAAATTGGGAATTAGAACCTCTCCTAGCGGAAGGAAATATCGTAATTAGATTCTAAATTAATACGTCTGTCAGGAGTGTCAAGACTATGAACACCGGAATTGTCATGTCATCTTTGTAATTTATCACAGGAATGATGATTAAAATTAATTTAAAATAGTCAAGTTCTCAATTAATGGAAACTTTTTCATCCTAAAGGCCTGTTTCATCCTTTCTCAAATAAAATATATCTAGCAGATAAGTGTTGTCTGTCTTTTTCTCTCATTTGCCTTGAGAAAGCTTTTTCCGATATTGTGTGACAGGCGGTCTAAGTACTTACAAAAATGCGTCGAATACACAAATGAATGAATGTAAAAAAATACATAAGTATACTTTTAATTACATTCGGTTAGTATAGTTAGTAAATGTAAGAATTACTTATCCTAAATCCATTATACCAAAATATCACTAATTTTTTAATTTATACATCTGATTAATATGCAAATTGCAATCAATTAACATGAATAATACGATTCCAGATTGTAGGCACTATCGCCATCAGATATATTGAAGCGGCCACGACGCTCATAAATATCTGAATATGCACTTGCACTCTAACGCCATGACAATGGAGAACTCAGATATTTGTGAACACCTGGGTCGCGTTTTATAAAGTTACAATTTACAATTTCGCTGTTTGCCTCTCTTTCTAGCCAATATGTGCGTGCGTTAGAGAGGCAAACAGCGAAATTGTAAATTGTAACTTTATAAAACGCGACCCTGCTATGCTATTCTCTTATTCACACATTCGATGCTGCGTTCGTCAACGAGCTCGACGACGTGACAGCCTTCACTTCGACGTAGAGCGAAGCGCTGCGAAAAACGGTATTCACTACCATAGAACAGCTCGTCGTCGAACTGTAGGCGATAACTCTCGACGCAGTGTAGTTCCAGCTCACGCTGCATTCGTCGCCGAGCGCTAGTGTCGTTTAAAGTGCATTAGTGAATAGGTACCGTTTTTAGGCTCGACGCTGCCGCAGCGCTGACACAGCGCTGTTAGCAAGGCGGTTTCCTTAGTGAATAACACTGCTGAACGTTCTTTGATGTATATGATGGTGATCTGGGGGCCTGTTTATCAAAAGCTTGTAACTTGTAATACAAGTGGAAGTCTCTTTTTATCGCCATTAATTAGATAAGGACTTCCGCTTGTATTACAAGTTACACGCTTTTGATAAACAGGCCCCTGGCCTCATCTGAAGACCCACAGTCGCTCCACGAGCTATACCAAGGGCTAAGTATACTCAGGATTTATCTACGTGATAGAATCAGAAATGAGGAGATTCATAGACGAACTAAAGTCACCGACATAGCCCTCCGAATTAGCAAGCTGAAGTGCCAATGGGCAGGTCATATTGCTCGCAGAACAGATGGATGAGGAGGATAAACTGTGATGTCACGGTTCTTGGCTGTTGTATATTAGTTCCTATCTGCAAGTACATAGGCTAATTTATAGAGTTCAGTAGCACTGCAATTTGGGGACCGCCCTTTGTATGTATTATACTGGTTTGGGGTATGCACTGAAGTAGCGAGATAGCTATGAGCTTGATATTTTATTGAACTTTATAGCGAACCGAGCGCTTTAAGGAAATACAAAACGTAACCCGATTTTGTTTTTAAATACGAGGTAAAACTGAAAGTTTAAATATGATCTGTGTTCTGTGTGATGTTGTGTGAATGGATGCTAGGATCTGTATGTGTTTATGCTCATGGTAATATGCTTGTACTAATTAGTCTCAGTATCTAACTTCCTCTAACGAATACCGACGTGCGGTGTGAACTTTATTAAACACCTTGTATGACATGAAGGAGCGAATTCCTCCTAACACAAGTGTCAAACTTAAAAGGAGGATTCGACAAGTTAAGAAACCATGTATGATAAATAAACGAATTTTGAATTTTTTTTTTGAATTTTTGAACAAGATCTAATACCCTAACAAAGATGAAGTGACAGTAGAAGCCTGTTCAGATATTTGTGAACATATTTTAAAGACAAACGGGTCTTAATCGCGTAAACTTACGTTTAATTATATCCTGACGTTTCGGGCATGACGTTACACCCGTGGTCGCAGGCAGACTCCCACGTCATGCCCGAAACGTCAGGATATAATTAAACGTAAGTTTACGCGATTAAGACCCGTTTGTCTTTAAAATATGAGTGATAATCGTGAAAGTTTAAATGAATATATTTGTGAACACTCTGGTCGCACCAATGTATCTGATGCCAGCTGCACTAATATCAGCATTAAAAAAAATCGATGATAAGTTAAATAAAATACTGTACTATACTAGCCTTGGTCAACACCAGCTTAAAAGGTTCGCCTTTCATCCAAATAGCACACTGTACATTTAATAATGGATTTCACGGAAAGTCCCAATTTAGTATGAATTATTAGTGAAAATTGTGAATGCCCAAATCAATGTTCCTGGAACCAATGTGCAAATATAGTTTGATATTGTAGTTATTGGTAAATAAAAATGCCGCGAGGAAAATTGAGATGTCTGAATTAAAATGCCAAGTATAGTTTCGTACTTCGTAGGGCATAGGTTGTATACAGGGGGGGGGGGGGGGGGGGGGGGGGAACAATATGTGCATTCTTGCTGCCCA
>JALPQI010015745.1:0-29570 GCA_025490895.1 Thaumatotibia leucotreta | reverse complement strand
TTGTTTGAAGGATCTATTTCTTTAAATTACCTAGTCCAATAAATGTTTAAATTAAAGCTTATAAAATAGGCAGGCAGGTAAAAAAAAAAAAAAAACTGAATAAAACGCATTGTTTTTTTTATGTTAACAGGTTTTATGATGAAACATTTGTATCTTCGTGTCTCAATTAAACTTAAAAGTTGATAGACTTTAACTGAGTTTTTATGATAATAGCTTTGTATCTAATCATGTTTCTATTTAACTACAAAGTAAGACCAGAGACCAATAATATTATCGAATCCACTGTACGATTATTTAATTGGATCATTAAACAATAATCAATAACTGCCAATTTGCCACTTTCAGCGCCATTGTTCTAGCAATCTGTCCGAATTCATCTCAGATTGAATGAATAATAAATACTTTCGTAATACTTGTTTACTGTCAATCTATATCAACGGGTATGTACCGACCACACATGTAACTGTCAGATTTGACAGATAGTCGGACAGCCAGACGGTTTGCTAGTCCAATGACCTTGTACACATGAATACACTAATATTGTAGTAGTCTAACAACTAGTGTTATGTAAATAGTATTTAGTAAATTCCACCACGCGTAATATTTTAATATATTATACCTGTCAGTCGCCGTGCCATGAGTTAAATAAATAAATAATTTAATATAATAAATAAATATTTTTTGGACATCTTTACACAAATCGACCTAGTCCCACGGTAAGCTCAATTAAGGCTTGTGTTGTGGGAGGCGACGATATATATGTATAATAGATAGAAACATATAGATACTTAAATAAATACAGCTATGACCTAGGAACAAATAATTGTGATAAATAAATACACAAATAATTCGAGCCCGGAACTTCCAGCTTCGTAGGCAGGGTCACTACCAACTAGGCTACGGAGGCTGACGGCGGAAAGTAAAGGATACGTTAGGTTTTACTCGATACGTAATTCATTCTATCGCGCTCGCTCTGATACATTAGAGCGCCAGAGCGAGAGCGATGGCCAGATTTAGGTATCGAGAAAAACCTAACGTTACCGATACGTGTAGAGAAGTCATGGTACGGCTACGGCTACTGCCTATATTCGCCAGACATACTGTTAACCCATAATGCCCCGGCCACGACATTGGTCTAAGGCGACCAGCGGCGAGCGAATCCATGAGTTGGAGCGGGATGCCGATATGGGTGCGAGAGGGAGCATCATACGTTTTCCGCTAAGCCGGTCGCCTTAGACCGATGTCGTGGCCACGGCGTAAGGTAGGTTCGCACCCGCTTACTAGTTTGACCAGGCGTCAACTATGACAGCTAATCGTACATTCAGCATACAATGTACTTAGCCGACACTGCATTTGCGCATGCTAAAACGACGCAACCGCCATTCCTATGACAATTCTAAAAACCTACACAATTTGAACCTTATTTCAATAGCGTGAAATGAAAATGGGTCTATATCGGGTGGCATAATGTTTTTATTTCGAAAAATTTGTCGCATAACAACTTTACGCCGAAAAATGAATGGCATAAACATTGTTGCGCATATTTTTGCTATGCCGAAATTGTTAATCCTAATTTGGTTGGTCCTAAATATTGTTTGTCCTAATGATTTTCGTGTCTAATGTGTATGTATCGAAAAATTATTGTGCATAATGGTGATGTTCCTACTATTTAATGTACTAATAGTGATTACCTACCTTTAACTAGCTTTAAAAATATTTTTTTATTCCTTATACTTAACTATTACTAAATGATTCGCCCTGTAGTCCAAAGAATTTAAGTGAGCAATTTTGACCTGGGAACCGGTCGACGAAGCCCCGCTGCGCGGGGCTTCTATTTCCGCTCTAAGGGATAAAAGGTACCTAACGAACCTATCCAGGTTAATCAATCAAAAAATGTTCAGATTATTTCTTTTTTAATGCGGGGGGCTTCGCCCCCCGAGCACCCCTGGTGGGGGGCTTCGCCCCCCCCGTCCCCCCTTTTTTGGCTTTGTAAGTATGAGGATGTGTAAACAATTGATTAAAAATACTTAAGTATTTAAAGACTACGCCATTCACTCCGCCCTAGTTTCGAAACCTAACCAATCCACGTCGGTTTTACCCTGGTTTATTACTTGAAATTTTTTTTTAACCATTCACCCTGTTGTTCAAATGTTTTGCATGTTGTTATTAAAATGCCTTTTTGAATGAAATTTCGGACATGATAAAAGTAGGCGCAGTGAAAATTGACAGTTCGAGTAGTAGGGAAAACAATATTTATTACAATGAACATTAGGATTATTATGCTTTAGGTCATTCGACATTCGAGTGATCAATATTAGAATAAATATGGTGTAGGTATTTTAAACGTGTATGCGCAAAATTAAGTAGGCTAAACAAGTAGTATGGCATGTAACATTATGCCATACATTCTCGGCCAAAAAATTTTAGGACAATCGACGTTATGCGACACGACAGGCACCCAATGAAAATGTGTATTTAAAATTTCGTCGGTTGACAACCAAAACTCAATATAACGAAACAACTATCAATACTCTTAGCAACCTCGTATGTCAGTATTGATTCATTGATTCAGATCAGAACTGAGATACGAGCTTTATTTCAAGTCTTAGGTATTTTGTTACTTGGAATTTGAATAAATACAGCGACGATTTAAATTCGTATTCCAATTACATAACGGCTCGAAAATACCGATTTGTAGGTCGATAGGACGTTTTTCTTTAGAGCGATAATTTGGCCGTTAGATCGAAATTCAAATTGACGATGACATTGTATGTTGTATGACAAAATGGGTACATATGTATGGTATTCAGTTGGGCCACTTGAGATGAAGTGCAAATTTATTTGATATAAGATCTTACTATTGATTCTTAACTTTCCTAAACACTCTAATCAGTATACCTCGATATTTTTGTAGCAGGAATGAGAGATTGACAAAACTCAACATCTACATAACATAAATGATATCGATAGGTCTTATAAAAGTCGATGATTAAATTTAATAAATAAATAACGTACCATGACTTACAGATGAACAAATACCTGTGCAAGTAATACTAAAAAGCGATACATTATTTTTCTTTTATCTTATATTTAGTACCCATCAAAAGAGCAAAGACTAATAAAATATTCTCTAACGCCATAGGAAATAAGTACAGTCGAAGACAAAATAAGGGGTATACAAAAACGTTCAAAAATATGTCCCAGTGCACTCTAATTCTGTGTAATAAGAACGTCGTAACATATTTATGAACGGATTCTTTCGATACTTATTTTTGCACTTGACTGTACCTAATATGAAGTAGACTAGATGGATCCTGTTTCTTGGTTACCTGAAGTCAATATCTTTATGAGAATAGGATGTATTAATCGATAACTGTTATGTCGATGTTTAATTTTGTCAATCTCTCGTTCCTGCTAGAAAAATATCTTCTTCTACCTAGCGTTATCCCGGCCTTTGCCAGGGTCCGCTTTCCTGCTATATTTCCTCCACTTTGTACTGTAAGCCCATTCACACTCATGTCAGCCTTCACGACATCTAGCCATCGCTTCTTTTGGTCTGCCGCGGGGTCGGGGGCCGTCAAGTAGAAAGCTGCTAGAAAAATATCTAGGTATACTAATCAGCTATCATAATATGACATTTATAAACAATGAAACAGGGCGTACTTACAAGTGACTGTGGCACTTAAAAACAGATTGTATACATGCAAGGTGCCCACGAGGAAAGGGAATGTTTTGTTTTTTTTTTATTTTTTGAATGCCTTAATACAAAAAAAGGATTTTATTAATCGAACTATCGTAAAAAATGCACTTTATATATTTTTATTTTTTTTACATTTGCTAGGTAATTATTAAAGATATTTTTGTTCATTTGATGTCTGTCAATTAAGTGTGACAAGACTAAGACAACATGGTCACAAAATTGTTTCCTAAAATGCGTTTATCGTATGATAGCGTAACCAACGGTCTAAAACGGTTTTAAGAAAAAAACAATTTTTCTCTTAAAATAGACTGAATCCAGAAAACTTCATAATTATGACATTTTTAACGTCAAATTTGCTCAAAAATCCGCCGTTGAATTTTTTCCCTATCCTCATGGGCACATTGTATATGGATCGCACTTTCGTCACAATATTACTTCGATTACGAACACATCATAACAGCCACTGTATCGCTCTGAATTAGCGGTCAAGGGCAACTCGTACGCACCTTGTATGAGGCA
Source organism: Thaumatotibia leucotreta (assembly GCA_025490895.1). NCBI lineage: Eukaryota > Metazoa > Arthropoda > Insecta > Lepidoptera > Tortricidae > Thaumatotibia > Thaumatotibia leucotreta. The sequence continues at coordinate 25,351 of JALPQI010015745.1, read as the reverse complement.
TACTCGTACAAGTCATGCGAGTGTATGGAAGGTTATGTGAAATGTTCTAAACTAGGAGAAAGGAATTATGGTTCAACCGAGAAGAATACCGTAGAACCATATTAAATAATTAGTCTTTGGGATATTTACACAAATCAACCTAATCCCACGGTAAGCTCAATTAAGGCTTGTAATGCGGGTACCGGGCGACGATATATATATATAATAGATATTTTAGATACATATAGATACTTAACTACAAATATCTGTAATAAATCTCCATAGCCTCGTTGGTGACACTGCCTATAAAGCTGTAAGTTCCGGGTTCGAATCCCAGCGAGGGCATTATTTGTGTATTTATTTATCACAAATATTTGTTTTTTCAAATATCTATCTATTATATATATCGTCGCTTGAGACCCACATTACAAGCCTTCATTGAGCTTACTGTGGGACTATGTTGATTTGTGTAAAAAAATGTCCCAAAATATTTGTTTATTTCTTATGGGTTTTTCTTATGAATAGCTCGATTAATATAACAATTACACCTAATGGAAGATATTTCAGTAAATCCAGGTGTTTACAGAACTATCCAAACATACTTTATTTGCCACTTTTGCCTTATTGCGCTTATTCTCTAGAAGTATACTTTACGCAAATTACTTATAACATTCTAAGCATTATTGCATTAATTTACGTAGATTAAATTAACATTTCCCCAGGGTTTTCCCTTTTGACAAAAGTCAAAACTTTTATTATACACCTCGTATCTTTTATCTTAGATTTATACTTATATTGAGGTAAAATTCGTGGTAATTCCTAATCACTAACATGGAAGACTGAAGAAAAAGAATAAATAAATAACTATCTTGGGACATCTGACACAAATCGACCTAACCCCACGGTAAGCTTAATTAAGGCTTGTAGAGGCGGGTTTTTAAAGGTGCGTTTAAACCAAAAGAGCATTCGCTGTTCTATCCCTCGTTCTACGAAATCAACCAATCACGTTTCGTGTAACGATCGAATTTCTTAGAGTGGGGGATTAGAATAGCGAATGCTCGAACGCACCTTAACCAAACGAGCGAATGCTCATTCTATCATTTATATCACCACTCTACGAAATTCGTTCGTTACATAAAACGTAATTAATCGAAATTCGTTGATTTCGTAGAGTGGGGGATAGAATGGGGATTCGCTCGTTTGGTGTAAACCCACCTTGACTTAAGTACCGAGCGCAGATATAGATAATGGATAGATTCTTAAATTAAAATAAGGAAGAGAAAAACATGTTGGGACAAAATCGGATACGGGTAAACCACTGAACTCACCAAGTATCAAATACCTACTGGAAATAAAGCTCGTATCTCAGTTCTGATTTAATACTGACATAAGAGGTTGCTAAGAGTAATGACAGCATTCATCCTTAGCTGTCTTATCTAGTACCTAAACAACTTTCTAACCTAAAATTACTCGTTAGTGAGTTTCGCTTGTCAGCCGACCCGACGATATATAGTTAAAGTGTGATATTGTTGGGCAAGTATAAAATAATATTTAATTACTTTTAAGTTCTCGTTAAGTGAAATGTAAATTTCTTAAGAGTCAATAAAGTTATTTAACCCGAAGTATTTAAAAATGAATAAGGGCTTATTAAAATAATTTTTCGATAGTGTTAAATAGTTTTTCAATAACTACGGAACCTTGCAGTGAGCATGGTTCAACACGCTCTTGTTTTAGACATCTCTTCTATACTTAAAACAGTATGGATGGATTTGTCATTGTCTCCTGAATACGAATTGACCTGAAAACAAATACCCTTGCCCTTGTCTTCTAAACTATTTCTCTTTCTACTAGAACTAGTGTAATCAATCGGCACCGATAATAGTATTAACTAGATGTCTCTTATCAGTTATCTACAGGGATCTAGCCGTCACTTATTTGACATTGGATTTGTTACTATATCTATTGTTATCGATAAAATACGTTTCGGCGTATTTGATGACGGTTTTTCCTATTTTATAAGCTTAACATTGAATAGAATATAATGTATTTATTTGATGTACAAGATAAACCTAATTTAAATACTTCTTAACCTAAACAACAATCATTAATCTACCTAAGTATAATAAACTAGTTCAGAACTCTATGCAATACTGCTATCATTGCAAAACCTTCAAACAAGATTTACAAGGAAAATTTCATCTCACCGGTACTTTAAAGCGCACACATAATAATAAAAAAACAGGATTCTTTCTTACATCAACCGAAAAGTGTCCAAATCCAAACACACTCTCCTTGCCCTGCTTAACCGCTATTTGCATGCCAAAAACGCTATCACTAACAGTATAAAGTACTGACAGTTATAAAGGTTACGCGTTTGTTTTGTGATATTATCTTTGGTTGGAGTATGGACGATTAAATGATGGAGCAAATGGAGCAAACAAAAATGTATTAAATACTACATGGAGCTCGGTACTTCGTCTACACACACTGGCGAATTCCCCTCTAGCGTCAATCTGGTTAGAACAGTGGAGACGCCCTCTCCAAAAACAATTTTGGGCAATTTTCACTATCAAAACTATTTTATACCGAAACCAGTCGAATTTCTCGGGTACATCTATTATGCAACCTCTGCCCATAAACGCCACGCTGGACGCGGATTGGCGATCGCAGTAATGTGTCCATTATGATGACGGACGGATTGATGATCATCAATCTTCTATCAGAGAATGGTCAGTGAAACTTCAATCTCTTAGTCGACGAAGAGCTGGGGTGGTGACAAATGTATTCTTATTGTCGTCAAAAACTTGCATTATTTATTACAAAATCACGCTCTTTTAAAACACAATCTTGGTTTTATTACGAACTTAAAACCTTAAGAATTCATATTTAAATTATTTTTTCTTAAATTATTGATATTTATTATCATGTATTTTTTAGCTCGTAAAATGTATTTTTCATTATGGTGCTGTTTTTTGTTTTTGCAATAAATATATTCTATTCTATTAGTATGAACGTAAAAATATATCTGCGAACGTGTTTCACATGTGTTAAAGACGTCAAATGCTATGGAAACCCATACACCATATTTGTTTACATTTTGGTTTCTATTGACGATTGGTATAGGTGCACAATTCATATTCCTCTACTAGACTTACCATTGTTGGCAATTATAGTCTCATACCAAGGTTCAGTCGCGAATCCATGCAAAACATGAATGGAAACGTATCCCCGTGTCGTCACATCGTTAACATTCGGGTGCGCGCGCGCATCTGCAAGGAATTACAATCAAAAACGTTCATTCCATCCACTTTATTACCTACGCCATAGAGTTCATTACTAGCGACTGTATACCAAGTACAAACAGCAACACAGATTCATGACCGTAAATATAAAACGCGTAAACTACGAACCAGTTGTGTTGACTACGCTACTCGAAAGACCAGTTTAAATTGATCTTTGGTTTAGTGTAGTTTGTAAGATGGTGAGGGTCATGCAACCTGGTCGAGAAATTGGCGAGGACGTGATTGCGAAATGCGCTTTGCCTTTGTTTTGGGGGTCGCTTTCTAAAGACAAGTGCCCCATATCAGAATTAAGTTATTTGCGAAAATGTCTAAAATGAGCAAAGCCGACGGGAGCAAAAATGAACTTTTCACTAGTGCTTAATGAAATATCGACTATTCTATCGACAACCATATGAACAATTTTTTAGTTTGACATTTATAGATTTTACGTTATTATGTTTCCCTAGTAGTTCAACTTCTTTTCCAGATATCAAAGATTTTTAATATTTAAACACCAACTTTGTTAGTCAACACATTATTATATTTCTTGTGATTAATTTCACCTTGAGGATATAAATCAATACTTTTCTTATTCATAAAATGTTGGTATGAATGTCGATGGAATAGTCGATATTTTAACTAAGCACTAGTGACAAGTGCATTTTTCATATTTTACAGACAAACGGGTCTTAATCGCGTAAACTTACGTTTAATTATATCCTGACGTTTCGGGCATGACGTTACACCCGTGGTCGCAGGCAGACTATGATGACTATGAGTCTGCCTGCGACCACGGGTGTAACGTCATGCCCGAAACGTCAGGATATAATTAAACGTAAGTTTACGCGATTAAGACCCGTTTGTCTGTAAAATATGAGTGATAATCGTGAAAGTTTAAATCAATATAAGTGCATTTTTGCTCGAGAGCAAAAATGACGAGATCGTCATCCGGGCTTTGAAAATGAGATTCCACAGGTACTATATTAATTCACTTATTTGATTGCTTATTTTTTTTAATACCACTGCAAGTATTTTTTATGTACCTATACCTAGGTACAGTCGGCAACTGATCTATCAGAGCGTCCATAGTGCTCACAGTATTTACCACCCCAACTCCCTACATTGAAGTGTTTGAGTGTTTTGAACACACACTGTTTAGAAACTTCACAATATGGCATGTGGAGTGTACCTTTAAGTAAATATTACACTACTGTCTAAATTATCGCATTCTACATTATTTTTAAAGTAGGTATTGGTGTAAACATTTGTTGGTATACCAAATAAATAAAGTGTCACAATTCATTGATAGAAGGTTCACGATGAACAGCAGCGTCATCATAGTACACAATCGCCAATCCGCTTGCCTAGCGTGACCATTATAGGCAAGCATCTCCTAATGCATCCATCGCAAGGGTAATAGGAGAGACCTACGTCCAGCAGTGGACAGGTTGATGTGGATTTCCCTAGCGTAAATCTTAAGGTGCATGCAGACCAAAAGAGCATTCGCTGTTCTATCTCCCACTCTACGAAATCAACGAATCACGTTTCGTGTAACGATAGAATTTCGTAGTGTAGGGGGCTCAAACAGCGAATGCTCTTTTGGTCTGCATGCACCTTTACTAGACACCACATCTGTAGAATCCATTGATTAACTGTCACATTTGCAAACAAACACATACGTTCCGACTTTTCAAGGCCAGCTTTTTATTTACGGCGCTTACGACCTTTTAGCACCTGTACACACATTTCTCAATCACGCAGAACTAATTTGGAATAAACGAAACGAGTTCCAAGCGGCAATCGAAATGTATTTGCGCTGTGGAAATTGATCTTAATTTGACATCATTCACTGTTATTTATTTGTGTAATTTTTTAGTAAAACGTCCCACTTTGTCGCTTACCATAAAGATGAGACTTCCTTGTATCTTCATAGGTATGAATAAACTGACAAAGCGGCTTTATGGCAAACGACAAAGTAGGACGTTTTACTAAACTCAATCACATTTATTGAAATATAGTTTACATGACATTACAGTTATAATTATAAACCAATAATGTACTTAAAAGAGAGTATAATCTGATGCGTTTCCAGAAGGCTGGATCATATCTAAAGGTGCATTCAAACCAAAGGAGCATTCGCTATTCTATCGTGATTCTATCCCCCACTCAACGAAATTCGATCGTTACACAAAACGTGATTCGTTGATTTCGTAGAGTGGGGGATAGAATAGCGAATGCTCGGTTGGTCTGAATGCACCTTAATACAGCGGATCAGCTTTTCCATTCAACGTGACAATGCTGCCAGCCTTCTGGGCACGCTACCGATTGACAGTGATCTGGGGCAATATTTTTATTTGTTTTTAGTAGGTTTTATTTTCGTAAGTTTATTTTAGACTCTTGCTTAATCATTGTTTCTGTATACCTACCTAATGTTATTTATAATTTTCAACATAAAAGAGAGTAATAGGTATCAATGTGTGGCGCATAATGGGATAAGTTCGATCGAATTTATTAGGTACGTTTCTGGATCTTTTAAGTACTTACCGAAGTCATCTTCAGCTTAAAATATATACAATATCAAGGTTGTTCCTATTTTAGGTCAACAAATACTATAACAGATATAAATTTAGCCCATTTTTCAAATCATTCGTCTGAGCTCGATAAGAAAATTGTATGACACATTGCCTAGTCTATACCGTAAGTGCTGCGTGGGTAAATACGTTTTTTTATTGAGTTTAGATAAATGGAGTATTTTTCCTCGTACCTTACTCGAGTTGAGTAATAATGATAAGATAGCGTGTTTTTATTTTCACTGAAATATGCTACTGTTTAAATAGTTGTTTTATTAATTGGAACATAACATAAAACCAATTTTTAAAACCTCACATAAAATTACTTCTACGTTGATCAAAATTAATTACCTATACCTACCTACCCATTATTTACTATTATTTTCTCAAGTCATGAGAAAAAAATGACAGAGCTAATATTTATCTAACAGATAAAAAAAAATTAAGTTGTTTATGTCATCAATGATGACATGATTAATGAATGATGACTCACCATTCATTAATTTAGGCATATTAAACGGCGTTTACATTTTCAAACACATCCATAACAAATCAAACAAAAACAATCAAATCAAAATAATGTGTTTTAATTACTACCTTCGTACCATTTTTAATAACAAATACAAATATTTTATTTCCAAAAAAGGTAAAGAAACATTACATTTATACTGACCCCCACACTAGGCGGTGCCTGTCCCGTGGGGGAGGTTAAACATAGGAGGTTCTTATTAAAAAATAATAAATAAGAATATTGATCGACTGAGGCTATTATTATCAATAAGAACCATTGATTTATTAACAATTTAGACTACTTTGGATAGATATCCATATTATTGCTAACATGCATGACTACAAATGGTCATGGTCTGACACTGGTCTGATCTCTGTTTATAAATCAAATTGTTAGAAATTATTATAGGTGACTGTTGTTATATCTGTTTATGTTATTGACGATCCTTTTTGGTGACATTCTTAATTATTAATTATTTTTGTTTTATGAATATTTTGAATTTTTTGACATTTTAATATGATATACCAATGCCACTTTTATAATTTTTGTATCTTAAAGAAACTGACAATCACAATATAAAATCCTAAGACTGTACCATGTGTAGTTTTAAGTGACTTTGTATATTGTGAGATAATAAAAAAACTGAACTAAACTAAACTATAGCGCCAATAACGACAATTATAACAATTTTTAGCAATTTGAGTTATAAACAAAGATCATGATCGTCAAATGGTCATCATTGTTCGCAATCATATGGAGATGTTTCCACAGTTGATAAAATTATTAATAAATCAAATCATATTCTGAAACTTTTTTCTATATCACAAATTGATATGTTTTCATCACACTTGCTGTCTAAGCGCGCCATTGCTTGCGTGCATAACGGGAGTAATAGAAAAGTGAAATTCCCTAGGGAGTAATAGAAATATCAGTACCACATTTAATAATATAATGTCTTAAAACTTTATTTTATTGTCGGCAAGTGTGATGAAAAACATTGTATGCATCACGGTCGGTAAGCGGGATACTAACTCCAGTCATAAAATCCCACGTCGGGCTTCTAACACTCTCGTTAGTGATTCCGTACTTATCTCCCTTGTTGTACAATGTACTATTAAGCAACTTTGGCGTCATTTCCATATTATTGCGAACATAGATGACCATTTGTCTGATCTGTGTTTATAAATCAAATTGCTAGAAATCGTTTTACTTATAAAAATACATAAGACGTGGAACAGATGACGTGGAAGCACCACATTATCTGGAATGTCAGTTCATTTAACACGAGTTAAATCTTAAATTAAATAAGTCCGCCTTATCAATCTTAAGTACTTATCATAATTGCAATGATGTAATATCGAATGAACACAGTCTGTGATATTACATTTGTAAAAGATTGTGAAATTTTGCGTTTATCGCATAAAAACCATAACAAATAATTATCAAGTTACCTATATTATTTTATTGATTTAAACAAAATCAATAACATGTACTATGTATGCTGATATTTTTAGAATATAATTACACCTATATCTCATGAATAAACAGTAAAATAAAAAAAAGAACAAAAAAAATATTGTTGCGATTCGAGGGCCTGTTGTATCATTTGAAAACAAAATTCAAAGGGTATGGGACCTTTCCGTATAAAAAACATTGATTTAACTCCTAATTCTGAATCGATGGTGAATTTTCTCTTAAAAAGAGCGTCACTATTTTTCTTACATTAATGTACAGTCGACAAAAAAGTCTCCTTTACAGCTCACAAGTGCAAACATCTTACCACGGATGCGCGATACACATAGAAACTCGGTTCATGCTGTCGGTCATGCTGTCGCGTCATGAGCGTTCGTTGCAACCGAGTTTCTATGTGTATCGCGCATCCGTGGTAAGATGTTTGCACTTGTGAGCTGTAAAGGAGACTTTTTTGTCGACTGTACATTATGTATTTATTGCGAACTCTGGTTATGGTACTTACCCACAGTACTTATCCTCTTGTTTACCGTTCTATTTTTAGGACAACAAAATTTACTCATAACGGCCCATGACGTCATATTTTTCAAAGACATGAATTTTATTGTGTAGGTCCCAAACCAAAAATAAAATGTCCTTTTTTTACGACACTGGGTTATTATTTCACTTGTCCTAAAAATAGAATGGGCCTTACGAGGCTATCGTGAAGCTCAAGTATTTTTAGCCCATGCAATAATACAAATAAACAACAAAACGCTAACATTTTAAGTACATGATCATCATCATCATCATCAGCCTTTGTTAGTCCACTGCTGGACGTAGGCCTCTCCTATTAACTATGCGTATAAACGCATTAGGAGGTAAATGCCCATAATCGCCACGCTGGGCAAGCGGATTGACGATCGCAGTGATGTGTCCACTATGATGACGCTGCTGCCCATCATCAATCTTATAGAATGGTCAGTGACACTTCAATCCCTTAGTCGATTTACGACACCCGCAGAGTTGGAGACGTGACTAATGTATTCTTACTGCCGCTACCACACGGCAACACACATTAATCGTCGGCTGACAACCAAAACTCACTATAAAAACTGTCACTACTCTTAGCAACCTCTGTCAGTATTGAATCAGAACTTAGATACGATCTCTATTTCAAGTAGGTATTTGTTACTTAGTGGGACACTAAACCAGGCTGATAAAAAAAAAAATTACTTAGTGAGTTTTGGTTGTCAACCGACGAATTTTAAATACATCATTATGTAAAGCAAGGAAAATAAAGCAATGTCTCGATTGTTGCAGCCCGCCTACGTTTAAGACGCTCACACCGACGTCGCGCACGCAGCTGAAGCAGCAGTTGATGCGCGAACATGCGCAAGAGCAGCGGCGCAGGGAATCTTTACAGGTGATTCTTTAATCAATAAATATCTTGTGACATTGTACACAAATCGACCTAGTCACACGGTAAGCTCAATTAAGGCTTGCGATGTGGATACCAAGGGACGATATATATTAAATACACAGGCGGCTACGGCCAAGGAAGAAAGGATGTAAATAGCCTACCTGGGACAAACGCAAACCCATGTTCGGAGTCTTTCCGGTGGAAAATCTAAAAGTTAAGACCTATAGGTAAAGCTTGATTTTCTTATGAAAGCCTTATGTTCATTAAGACGTTATCCTTTTTCATTGCGTTGTATGATACAAATCATTACTACCTGTCCACAGGCTGTTAACTATCGACCACAGGAAAGAAAAAGTGCGTGTTCAGCTGAACTGTAGAGCCCCTCTTTCCTGAGGCCAATAGTAAGCAATTGGTAGGAGTGTAGTCGTGATTTTTATCATACAATTCAATAGGAAAGGAGTGCCTTTAAATTTGTGCCTTTACAATAAGGGTTTAATAAGAAAATTAACTCTCATAGCCCTTAAGTTTTTAAATGTCCACCGGAAAGACTCATAACATGATTTTAAGTTTGACCCACCTACCTACGTACCTATATTCACCACGTTGGGCATGTGGGTTGGCGAACGCAGTAGTGTGTCCACTACGATGACGCTGCAGTGCTGTCAACCATCAATCTTCAATAAATTAAGTTCAGTGGTTCAGTGGCTCTTCAATCTCTTAATCGACTCTTACGGCATCCAAGAGTTGAGATGGTGACAAATGTATTTGTACTGCCGTCACCACGCGGTCTCACACTACTTAGGTATAGTGTGACAATTCATGCGTTTTTTATCTAGTAACACACAATACCTACCTAATAAAGTCCCCGCCTTAAGCCTCGTATTTTAAATGTGCCATTTAATCAACTTACCTCATTCTCATCAAAACTATTGAAACATTAAGACAGTATATTGTCTTAAACTTTCACGATTACCACACATATTTTAAAGACAAACGGGTCTTAATCGCGTAAACTTACGTTTACGATTAAGACAAAACCAAGTGTTATAATAGACAAAACAAAAATTTCTTTAATTTTATTTTGTATTTGCCAACACATTTTCGACACCATACCTATGTGTATCGACGCATTAGGGGTATGGAATGCAAATCGGTTTTTATTTGTATGAGGTTACAGTTAATAAATGGTTTCCAAATGTTAGATGTCATACACCAAAGGAAAATTACCAAAGCTTACCAACGCTGAAGGTGGCATTTTCCATGTCCTCAGCTTTAGCGGCTGATGCCTAAACCACTGGGTCACTCCAGCTTGGCAAAGAGTGACATCATTTTTTTTCCAAAAAATGATAGAACTATTGTTAAAAAGTATCAGGAACTCTAGAACTATTGTGCATGCTATAGGAACTCCAATAAAAACGTGATCTGCTCACACTTGATATGCTAGCTTCACGCACCCCTCCAGCTTAGCGGACACCAGTAAATTTCCTCGCCGGGATTCGAACCCGGAACCTCCAGCTTCGTAGGCACTACCAACTGGCAACGGAGGCTGCAAGATATTATTTACTTTTAAAATCAAATGCCGTATACACTTTTTTCAAAAACAATTGTAAGGGCGGAAAATATTAATTTAAATCACATTTATTTATTTTTTTTTTTTTCCTTTTTTTTTCTGGTTCTGTTGACTAACCACTCGCTGGCGTGTGTGTCGGCACTCTTTTTAGTTCTAAGTTTAGTTTGTAAGATAGTGTTACTGTTTTAGTTTAAGTTGGGTCCCCACTGAAAACCAGCGCCATAGTGTACCGCGGCAACATGCTGAGTGGGGATCCCTTTTAACGTCTAAACTTTGTTACTTTTTGTGTGTTTTATCTACTGTGTTTGTGCCGTTAAATAAATGTATTTTCTTTCTTTCTTTCTTTCTTATATTGACAGTGTGTGTTTCGTTGCAGGCACAGCAGGCGGGTCAGTCCAAAGACAATGAGGAGAAGAAGAAGTCAGTACCGGCGGACGTGCCGCGGGTCGTGCCTCACGTTGACCTGCCGCCACAGGTTCTGCAGGTAACCTACACATAACACCACATGTCATATACTCGTATACCATAGATCAAGCAAACGTATCTAAATTATAAATATTAGATGTCATATACCAAAGAAAAACGACCAAGATCACCTAATGTCCGAGGTGGGGATCGAACCCACGCACTCAGCTTTCGCGGCTGATGCCTGTACACCTCGGCCAAATTTCAACCACCGGTCAAATTTCTCGGGTATATGCAATCCCTTACAAGGCTAGGCGCCTTTGACCATTCTCTAAACAAGCAGTACATGCCTGCACCTCCTATTAGAATACTTTACAGTTTTCTAGAATAGCTAGAGAGAGCTGGTGCTGCCATCTATTGAACGTATTGCGAAAACACAAATCAATTATTTATTAACTAAATATTATGATTTGTACTTTTTATTTTTCTCCACTAATCAAACGTATCTACATAGCGTGTCAAATGAACTCGGTGAAATCCACTGAGTTGTTCGTCTTTAATCGCAGCTTGCAGCTTTCGGGCGTCAAATTTTATAAGTTGAAGTGAACAAAAACATTAATAATGCCTCTTTAAGTAATATGAATTGCAACAACACAAAAAAAATATGAATACTCAAGGGCCTGAGACATATTTAAAATCATAGGCAAGTAACAACTTCAGTACAAAATCTGACACGCTCGGCCGCTATACAAATGAATGAACTTGTTTCTTCTATCCAAATCTAATTCTGTGCATAACACATTTCATGGTATCGGTTTTCAAGAACAGTCAACCTGGTGGCTTATGGTTTATGGTATACGCGTCTATCGTTTATCGTGCTACGCATCGCTTTCACACTACACGGGATTATTATGAGCCTACTAGTTTTTGCTCTAGAGAAAGCACAGGCTTTGACAGAAGAGTTTCGTGACCAATTTACCTATTCTTACTGCCGTCAACACGCATTAGTTTCTACAAGTTCAATGTATCTTAACAAAGTGATGTGTTTATTTGGTTTCGGCTCGTCTCAGTCTTCTATGCGAAGCCACTCTGGCCTGCTACTGCAAACTTCGAAATTCGTAAATTTCGAGGATTTGTCTCTGTCACTCCAACGAAGGTGTCATTAGCGTGACAAAGACAAATCCTCAAAATTTGTAGATTTAGGCCGCGTTTCCACAGATGTGCGAGAATGTGTTTCCATACAAATGACACCTCGCTCGAGTCATTAATAGGTGTCATTTGTATGGAAACACATCCTCGCACATCTCTGGTGGAAACGCAGCCTTAGAAGTTCGCGGTAGGGCCGCTGTATTGGTACGCGGTTAATGTTGCATAGGTACAGTCAAGTTTAAAAATAATTATCGAAAGAATCCGCTCATAAATATGTTACAACGTTCTTATTACACAGAATTAGAGTGCACTGGGACATATTTTTGTGTACACCTTATTTTGTCTTTGACTGTATGTGGAAAATGATGATGGTTTTGATGATAATAATGATGATGATGATGATGATGTTGCAGGTGCGGACAGTTCTGGAGAACCCCACCCGGTATCACGTGATACAGAAACAGAAGAGCCAGGTGCGACAGTATCTCAGTGAATCCTTCCAACCCAACACACAGGTTAGTTTACGAGTTTATGTGACATTTTAAATGATACCATTTATACTATTTGTTATTGTTATATCGAAATTCTATTGTATTTGAAGTTTATTAATTTTGTAATGGATTACGACTAGAAAACTGTCGCCGAACTGAAGATTGATCTCTAAAACAGGAACGCAAATTCTCTAGTACTACTATAGAAAATTACTAGAAATTTGTTAATTTCATAGGGGTTGAGTTGGAACATATGAACGACGCGCTCAACAACCAGTGTAACCAGTCGCCTTGGCCGATACCGGCTAGGACTAGATGATGATGAAGTTGGAACAATTTTTTCATTTATTTTAGAAAACAACATTCCTAAAGTAATACATAATTGTAACAATATACAGAGAATCCAATTCACGTACGTATTTTGACAGTTCGTTGGACCTTACGCCACAGCGCTGTCATTCCACCGCCTCATAGTAGCAGAAGAAGTAACAAAAGCCCTCATTCAAGTTTGAATGTTCATGTTCCAGGTGACGGTATCCCCCCGAGGGGCGCCGGTACAGTCGGCGCCGGAGTTGGGCGCCAAGCCGCCGCCGTCGCCAGACCATGGCTCCACGTCGAGCCTGCTCAGCCCAGGACTCTGTTCCGTGGGCACCAACAACTCCGAGGTTAGTTTTAACTCATAATTGTTATTTGAACAATTGAATTTAATAAATAATGTATTTATTCAAATCCAAATTTCGCATCAAAATATCCACCACAGGTTTCTTCAAAAGATTATACATATTACAATGAAAAAATCCGCACGCTTCGTCATCAAATACAAAAAAATTGTAAAAAAAGAAAAAAAAAACAAACATTATTTTTTACGCATGGTGAGCAACTGGCCAAAGGTTCTAAAAAAAGTCGGTGCATTGCCGCGTTTTACTGCCAAAAATATACGCTGGATCGTTTTAACTAGGATGTTGATTCCTGAATTAGCCAAAAGCCATATCTGATTCTCAATTCTGCGGAAGCAAGTACCAAAAAATTTTGAGGTATGGGTCAAACGCAAACCCATGTTTGGAGTCTTTCCAGTGGACAATCTAAAAGTTAAGGCCTATAAAGCTTGATTTTCTTATGAAAGCCTTATCTTCATTAAGACGTACTCCTTTTTCATTGCGTTGTATGATAAAAATCATTACTACCTGTCCACAGGCTGTTAACTATTCGACCACAGGAAAGAAAAAGTGCGTTTTCAGCTGAACTGTAGAGCCCGTCTTTCCTGTGGCAGTAAGCAAGTGGTATGAGTGTAGTCGTGATTTTTATCATACAATTCAATAGGAAAGGAGTGTCTTTAAATGACAATAAGGGTTTAATAAGAAAATTAACTACTCATAGCCTTTAACTTTTATAATGTCCAGCGGAAAGACTCATAACATGATTTTCAGTTTGACCCTTTTACTCGATACGTAAAGCAGGCCATCGCGCTCGCTCCAATATGTTAGTGCGAGCGCGGAATGCATTACGTATCGAGTAAAACGTAACGTATCCTTTACTTTTCAACTCATGGTACGGCTACAGAGGTGTAACCACAATCTGCTAAAGCTAATCAGTTTAGGCCCCGATTTAGGGCGCGGCTCCACTGACGCGGAGCGGAGCGGAGCTGTGGGAGCTCGGCCAATGAGACCGCATTTCAGTGTTTAGAATTCGAATTTGAAGAATGTAATTGGTCAATTTTGCACAGCTCCGTGTCAGTTTAGCCGCACCCTTAGGCTCCACTTTTCACTTACGATTAGGTGGAGAGCCACTTTGTTGTGCCAATATACGTAATGTCATGTTTCAGGCTGATGAGTTCTTAGAAGACATCCTGTCCCTGGACAGCGGGGCAGGTCCCCTCTCCTCGTCAGGTCCACCCTCGGCAGCCAGCTCGGTGGCTGGCGACTGCGCGCTGCTGTCCGACGCTGACATGCATGCGTTGGCCAAGGACCGGCAGAAGAAAGACAACCATAATATGAGTAAGTTGGGATATACCTAAGTACATTTCTTGTAGATACTACAACGTTGGGCTTGTCTTTGTCTTTTGCAAGATTAAAAGTAAATAATCCAAATCTTAGTCTTAGACCAATTTCTCAACATTTCCTTACTGTTCAAGTGCCATAATTAAACGAAACTGTATCACTTTCTAATACAGTTTCATATTTGAGGTTGTTTTAAAAGAGTTACTGTTTATAAAATGTATTTCGAATTTGAACTCTGATAGCATTAATATATTAACAGTCAATAGAGTTCAAAACTATAGTAGCTTTTCTTTTTTCTGCATTGCAGCAAGCCATGCCCCCACAAAATTTCGTCTGTTTCCAACAAAGACAAATTTCAACAAGACGAATAGAGACATAAATATCCAGTTTATTTTATTATTGTTTTCTTAGCCGTTGGTTCTCCAAATATGTGAAAAAAATGGAGACTAATGATAATCAATGATACTGAAGAAACAAAACCATTGCCTTTCCAGTCGAACGCCGCCGCCGTTTCAACATCAACGACCGTATCAAGGAACTTGGGACCCTTCTCCCGAAGACCAACGACCCCTTCTACGAGGTCATACGAGACGTGCGGCCCAACAAGGGGACCATTCTCAAGAGCAGCGTGGACTACATCAAGTGTCTCCGCGATGAGGTCAACAGACTGAAGCAGAGCGAACAGCGGCGGAAGCAGATCGAGCTGCATAACAGGAAATTGACGCTTAGAATACAGGTGGGCTAAGAGAATATTGGTTAAATTCGCTTGCGCTAGTAAAGACTTCAGGTATACCAGGAAATTCTCACTCACTGATCATCATCATAAATTTAAGGGCGGGGGAGCAGCTTCCATGTTGAGTCCCTATCTAAAGATAAGAAAATCTTTTTCTTTGACATCCTGACACGACACGACTTCCACTTTCTCTTTCAGTTGGTCCATATATGCTATTCTTGGCTTGCTACTCTTCCTTCTGCCTTCTACTTTTCCCTCTATGATGGTCTTGTTGAAATCATCGTGTCACAACAGGTGGCCCAACATTTTCCCTCTTCTATTCGTGAACTCACTGATAATTATGACTTATACATCCTGTCATATCGATTCCCGTAGTTGGTCAAAATCAAAGACAAAGTCAAGCCTGTTTGTAAAAATTAGGACTTAAAGTAGAGCTAGGAAAATCCCGCTTAAAGTGTTCACGTTTAAAAGTCCCAGAAAATTCGTTAAACTGTGATGGCTTGTCATACGACAGGATTTAGAAGTTTAATTTAATCTTCTAAATGATTTGCTACTTGACTTGCTACAAGCCATATCATCTCGTTTGGACGGACCCGCGTTCTCTCTTATTCGAGTCTCGTATGTCAGATCTGATGGATGATAGTCTGATACTAACAAATCCAGGGAGATGTGCACTAAATAGGTACAATTAGTATAAGATCAACGAACTTTTAACATCTACCCTTAAAAATCTCCTTTCGTTAGCTTTTCTTTTAAAGAAATCGCCTTTATTGCATTTTTTTAAAAGGTTTAGAATGCGCTGGATCCAATCGGTACCTATAATCTGATGTTCATAACATTGCAGGAATTAGAGCGTATAGCACGACTGCACGGTCTGCCGCTGACTGCGAGCGAGAGCGGTGCGTCGCCCTCGCCAGCCGAAGAAACCCCACCACCACCTGCACCGGTAAAATCATTTTCTTAACGTTTTTTTCGGGAACTTAAAAAGTTTCTTTGTATTTCTTTCAAACAAGCCAGATGCGTCTAGTAAATTATGAACGCATAATTTAGGTTAGCCTTCGTAGCCTAGTTGGTAGTGACCCTGTCTACGAAGCTGGAGGTTTCTGGTTCGAATCCAAGCGAGGGTATTATTTGTGTATTTATTTATCACAAATATTTGTTACTTGGTCATGGCTATATATGTATTTAAGTATCTATCTATATGTATTCCATTTATTAAATATAAATCGTCTCCTTACATCATCAATAGGGCTTACGGTGGGAGTAGGTCAATTTGTGTTAGATATCCCAAGATATTTATTCTTCGTATGTCTTTTAACCGACACAGATGCGTCCAGTCAAGTTATCCGTTATGAAGTTAAGAAGTTATGAGCAGTCCCCACACATTATGCAAGCTTGGGTACGCTAATCATATACGTGACAGGTTCTCTCAATTCCCCATTTTAATTGGGCCCAGTTCTGACTGGACCCAATTAAAATGGGGCCAATCGGAGAGCATCAGCATTCAAATAAAGAAGAATCATCAAAATCGGTTCACCCAGTCGAAAGTTCTGAGGGAACAGACATAAAAAAAGAAAAAACAGTTGAACTGAGAACCTCCTCCTCTTGAAGTTGTTGAAGGAGCATTCCATGGGCTGTCCGTACAAACGCGTGTATATTCCGATAATTTGAGTTTTCTCCCGAGTTATTAGTTATTATATGTATTTTTGAGCAATTTTCGACTCCTCTGGTCAAGAAAGTCAACTTCGATAAATCCACAATTTTGAGAAAAACCGTGTTCGTACGGGACTTTTTCGTGGAATTCACCTGAAGATATTGAACCCTGCTATGCTATTCTCTTATTGACACATTCGACGCTGCGTTCGTCAACGAGCTCGATGTCGAGACAGCCTTGTCTAAAATCCTAGCTGTTTGATTTGACATTAGGAATCGAGGCTGTGAGCGAGGTTGTGGGCGAGTTCGTCGCTGTTTTTTGTTAGAGGATACGAAGTTCGTACATTAAACGTCAAACTCTCGACGCAATGTAGTTCCAGCTCGCGCCGCATTCGTCGCCGAGCACTAGTGTCGTTTAAAGTACATTAGTGAATACCATTTTTACGCTCGACGCTGCCGCAGCGATGACACAGCGCTGACAGCAAGGCGGTTTCCTTAGTGAATAACACTGCTGTCTTCCTCCCCAGGAGGTGGTGCTCCCGAAGACGGAGCCTCCGTGCGGCGTCATGGAGCTCGGCGAGCAGCCCGACCTGCTCCGCGACATGCCCGCCGCCGCCGCCGCACTCTCTGTACCTGATGCTTTAGGTAACTTCCACGTTCTTCCAATATCGGATCTCCTGGAACGTGTGGCAATTATATTGTACACGAACATGCATTTCGTCGCTGTGCCTAGAAAAGTCGCCATGTGATTTTTTTTTTTATTTTAACTCCATTTTGAACTTTATGTCAATATCTATACGCTCCAAAAACAGCGGTGAGGCTATCTTTAATAGTTCCAGATTTGTGAATTTTAGCTATGTGATTTCCATACATTATTCTCTTACTAAAAACAGTATGTGCAAAAATTACATGACTGTTTTTTACAACCATGATTGTTTTTTGTTATAATGGAGCCCGTTATGTGATTTTAGGCACATATCGAGTATTTTTTATGAATTCAATAAGAGCAAATCGGGCTCGATATGTACTGTTCCGCACATAACGATATTTTTATACTACATCGAGTTCGTAGACTATACTTGAGGCAACGTCTTACGACACTTAGCGAAATTTTCATATCACTATTATTATTGAAACATGTTTTATTTTGTTTTATTGAAGGTCTTTCATAAAAATAACTATGTAACTAATATGATAAAGATGTGTAAATTTTCGTAATTAGTTATTTTAACCAAACAAGACACACAGAGACTTTGGACGACTGAAACAAAAATAGCTATGTGATAAATTATTGGTAATATTTGTTTTTCTCATTAAAAAACTGAGATTTGTTTTTTTAAAAAACATTAAAATATTTTAAACTGAACATATTTATCAAAATAAAATATTGGCCTACTTTGAGTGAACAAGATTCAAAATAAACAGTTTTTTGTGTCTCCTGTAAAGTAGCAATAAAACACATAGCGACTTTTGTAGGAACAGCGATGATTTGTAACGAATAGTGGTCCGAGGAATTGCTGCTGCCTCGTTTGGCCATCGCTCAACGCGTCTACGTTTACATCTCTCCCATTCACTTATGTATGTGATTGATGATGACCTATTTAATAGTTTCGGTTTGGTGGTGTTTCCTTTGAAACTTTTATCAGCGCACAGCTCGGATCACAGCAAAACTACAAATGAGCAATAACTCAGTCTCGCCTGCAGTAATTCTGTCCCTACAAAACCTGAAAACCTACACAATAATAAAATATTGCTATCTGGAACGCAGCAAATTAATTTTCCTCGACTAGTTTCGTCCTAGAACGACGCATTTGCTCATAATCAATCGAAACTTTTCCGCCTCTTTTTAGTTGCTTTACCCACTTTTCAAATATTTATGATATAGACACATGCTCATAGTTTGAAGATGTCATTATAATTATTACACACATATTATTATTACACCAAAAATCAAATCATTAGATAATCAGTAAACACATTTGATTCTTCCTGAAATTTCAAAATACAGACAACATTTGCTAGAACCGTAGGTATATCTTTTAAAATCTCTCTTCCCTACCAATATTTATTCCATGCTGGCATTTTGATTTATTGCTAAACGAATGTAAAAGATGAAACCTACGAGGAAAGGCAAGACTTAAAAGCAGGACTTACTGTCAGAAACAACGTGAAAAGAAAGGAGGATACTAGGATAGGGATCAAAACAAAGTGGTATGAAAGAAGAAAGTTGTTACGGTACATCAATGGCATAAAGACAAGGCTAAATACTGACGATGGTACTCTAAATATAAAATGACAACAAAACTGAACTAATCTAATATACTTGTATTTTAGATGGACTAAAGCTGGGTTCGTGCTCACCGCTGAGGGGCGAAGAGGGGTTGTCCCTAGGCTGCCTAGAACCCGACCTGTGTCTGGAACCAGAGCCAGATCACTTCCTGAACCACAAACACATAAAGGTAAGACTAGTTTGATGACGACCTTTGCTGTATTTGTAAAATAACAGAGAATATTTAAGATTCTCTACATATTAAATTACAAGAGCGTACCTAGATTTGCCCCCTGAATAGTGCCCCTAAAACCCCCGCTGCATTTCCTCTGTGAACCGCGATGCCGACCTGATTTATCATGATAGTTTGTGAGTAATATAAGGCTTGTGGCAGAAAGGCACACCCTTATGTCTCACATGACTCCAGTTGTTTCAGAGAGCTCTTAACATTTAATTTCAAGCATCTTTCTGTGGGGTTAAGGTAGGAGCAAACAGTTAGGTATTTTAGTCTGCTAACTTTCAGCAGTAAATAAAAAAGTGTGGTGTCAACCTGTTCGCTATAATCGCTTTGATTCTGACAATTTTTAGCAGATATCGGGCAAATGGTTCTCATTGTTGGCAATACTATTAAAAAAAATATCGAACAAACTAACAATTTCTAGAGATTTCATTTCTATTCCTTAAGGTGACTCTTTTCACAGATTTTCATAGTTATAGATATCAAATATGAAAATTTCAGAAGCAATTAATAGATTAAATCATGTACCTAATACCACATTCACCAACCATTTGTTCGATCACTGGTTATTAGTTCAGCTCTCACACTGTTCCTTGGCCGTGTGGTGACGGCATTAAGAATACATCACCACCCCATCTCCTCCTGCGGGTGTCGTAAGAGTCGACTAAGGGGATCGAAGTGTCACTGACCATCATTTGATAAAAGATTGATGATGGGCAGCAGCGTCATCATAGTGGACACATTACTGCGATCGCCAATCCGCTTGCCCAGCGTGGCGATTATGGGCATTTACCTCCTAATGCGTCTATACGCATAGTTAATAGGAGAGGCCTACGTCCAGCAGTGGACTATCATAGGCTGATGATGATGATGATGATGACTGTTCCTTTGTCTCCAGATGCGGATGTCTCCGTCGCCCGGGCTGCTAGGCGACGGGGATGATGCTGTGCTCAACCTGGCTCAGATCGAGGACCTCATGGACGATGATTCACACAATCCCGTCACGACAGGTAACTACTTATACAGTTATTTTTGGAACGCTGAAGACAGCTACTAGATACTGAGCTGCTACGCGGAAGAGGTCTTAGGAAACCCTAAATTTAAAGAAAATGTGTCTAACGTCCTGATAGAAACGGTGTATACAGAACTGGTGGCTTATTATTGTCACGCGTTTACCGTTTATCTACTACTCGTCACTTTCACACTTGCATATTTGTTAAAACCTGACGGCAACAACGACAAACGTTAAATAACGGCTACTGGTTTCATTTGACATAATAGTAATATCATTACCGTAACATAAGCCATGGTTTGACATTTCCTAGGCTTTGTCTTGGTGTTACAGTCGACTCTCGTTATTTCAAACCTGCGATAATTCGAACCTCTCTATAATTCAAAGTTATTACGAGTTCCCTAGAAGATCTCTTGCTATTTCGAAAAAATTCAATACATTTTTAAACACTTGGTAATTCAAACAAAAAAGTAATAGCTACACAACAAAACCACGCGTTAATTCGAACTCGTGGGCGTCAAACATTCGCCAATTCAAAGTTATGAGATTAAAGAGGCAAGTATCCTACATTTTAGAAAAGTTGCAAAAGCATTTGTTGTTAACTACATATTTGTTTGCCAATCAGTTAAGTTATTTTTCCGTTGGTTATGTGAAGAGATTAAAAGTTTACGTTAGTTATGAGTCCTAGAAAGTATAGATGCTTGAAGATTGCTGAAAAGAAGGACTTAATCGAAAACGAATAATTAATTAACATTATGTTTGTACATGTATGTGCTTCTAATCTTTTGATATTGTTAAAAAATGCATTTAATAAAAAATAACAATTGATTATTACTTAACACCTCGTACTTTAATTTTTTTCCCGTATATTTCCGACCATTTGATATTTCAAACTCTCGATAAATCGTAATATTTGGATAGGTCCTTTGAGTTTCGAATTAACGAGAGGCGACTGTAGTATATTCACGTAACTTAAAGTACTTTTTTATAGTACTACCTATAAGTTATCATCCTAAGCAAGATTTCTGTTTACCCCCAAGTTGGTATTGATCTCGAGTTTTGATTCAAGTACTCTTAACAAAGGAACCGTCTAAAATTTGAGGCACCGGTGTCACAGGTTTAAATTGGCTGATGTTATGAGTGTGTCCCGCAGGGCAGTTCCCTACTTTTCGTCATCTTCATAATTGCTTGTCCCAGGAGACCCGATGCTCTGCTCGTCACCAACGTCGCAGCTGTGCAGCCTGGCTGACGTGGTGGGAGACGCATCAGAGAGAAGCATCGCGAACATGCTGCATGATGCTGCTCAGTATTCTCCTCACAGTGCAGGTATTCTTCAATCATTCCACCCACCACCCAAATTTCTTCTCCTTTTCTATCTCATACCTGAATAAAATATACATCATCAGCCTATATCAGTCCACTACTGGACGAAAACTATGCGTATAGACGGATTACGAGGTAAATGCCCATAACCGCCACGCTGGGATTGGCGATCGCAGTAATGCGCTCACTATGATGATGCTGCTGCCCATCATCAATCTTCTAGCAAAGAATGGTCAATGACACTTCAATACTCTTACGACACCCGCGGGAAGAGTTGGGGTGGTGACAAATCTATTCTTACTGCCACACGGCATAATGTGTCAAGAAATGTATCTGAATAAAATATATCTGTCAAATAAATGTTAGCTGTCCTTTTCTTTTATTTAGGTGGGAAAAAGAGTAGTGATAATTTTATGTCATAATTTAGAAGGAACAAGGAATAAATAGATAGATTTGTGTCAAAAACTCATAGATATGCTCTTACTAAGATTAGAACCAAGGACTTCCAGCTTTATAGGCAGGGTCACTATCTAATGGGCTACGGTGGCCAACTTACTGTTACTAATCTATTTAATGAACTCTTTTAGGCACATCAGGGCTAATGGGCGACGGCGCGATAAGCCTCAACGGTCTCCCCGGTTTGTCCGACGGTTGTCTCCCCGCGCTACTGCTCGGTGGTCACCACCACCACGCGCCGCACTCTCCGCACTCCCACCCTCGCCAGCATTGCTTCGATATGGACCTTGGGGCTTAGGTTCAAATCCGGTTCGAAAGACCAATGTTCCCGACCATTAACCCACTTCAAAGGACCAAGATCCGGATCGCAGGACCATTTGGTTGAAAATATCGTAAATCCATTGGACCATCGAATCAACTCAAGGTCCAGGCCACAAAACAGATCTGATTCAAAAGACCAAAATCAAGATCGCAGTGTCAACGGTTCTAACCAAGATCTGTAACTCTCGATCCGGCTGATAGGACCAAAATCTGGGCTCTAGGACCATCTATCCGGTTCGAAGGATCAAGTTGCGGACTGCAGGTGATCCGGTTCGAAGGACCAACTAATTGTCGATGCTCGAGACTATGGTAGAAACTCCTGAATGCGTTAGTGAACTTTGACTCTTGTATCATTAAATATTTGACAGTGAGATTATGTCGGTTTACAGAGATCCTGACAATAATGACGAACTACAGGTTTAAATTTGTAATTAGGAGAGAACTTTAGTTTTGTAGATTGGTAACATCGTAACGCCTATCTAAGTAGTTTGTAATACATACCAGTATTTTTGGAGATTATTTTACGGTTCCATAATGTAGATGGCGTTACCTCTTTCTTCGAATTGACTATTCTGCTAAATAGTGTTCAAATAATGTTCTTAAATAATCTAGTTGTAATGTGTTCATTATTTGACTATCGGCACAATTGGTAAGATTAGACTATTTTTGATTGTTTTTAACGTATGCCATTTATGGATTTTACTAAATTACATGAAACATTGTAGATGATTTGAGTCCCAGTTAATTTTAGAGAAACCAAAGAGATGATTAACATTTGGGTAGAAAAAAAAAACATTTTTTAATAAAAAAATGTCACTCCACTAAAAATAGTTATTTTTAATTAGTAAAATCCTTCCTAAGTAGCTTAGTTATTTAAGCGTTTTAGTAATCGTGATAAAGTAGTTACCAGCTCATTTTATGAATGCTATTTTAAAAGCGATATTTTTAGATTATTTTGTTTGGCTGGCTACAATTTTCATTCTTTTAAATTACTTAATAGATTAGAAAGTGCTTGCTTTTTATTAATACTTACATATTTTGATGTTTGAAACATTACTTATGCTAGTAAGTTCTGTTTTTACAAAGTATTATGAAATTTTGACAATACTTTATTTTTATAGATCATGCCTTAACATGGTGCTCTTTTTGAGATATATAATTAAATTTATATAATTGATATATATATATATATATATATAAATCAATAAACTGGGATATTAAAACTGACGGACCACAATATTTTATACAGAAAAATGTGATACAATATGTTTTAGATAATTAAACAATAAATAATGAAAAAATATTTTTGTACATAGATTATTTCTGCAGTGTTTATATTGTATGAAAGTGCCTTAATAGTAGACATATTTATGAAATAAAATTCGTGTAAATAAAATTATTAGAATTGTTGGATACACACTGGTTTTGTAGATCACATGTTATTTATTAAGTTTTATTTTGTGATGATTTTATTGTTAATTGTTACTGTTTGAGACCAACACAGTATAAACAACATTTGCCGAACAAATTATTATTTTAAGGAAGAATTAAAATACCTTTACTTGTTTCCCATATTTGAAAACAAAAATGACAGGTACTATTTGTCACTGGAACCGAATATAACATGTTGCAATATACATTAACAAAGCTAAAAAATCCTGTTGTTGTAGTAAAAAAATCTGTAGGTTTATTTCCATAAAGAATCTATAGGCAACAAAGTTATTTTCGTTATTGATAAATGAATAAATGAAGCGAATAATGTTGACCATAACGAATCACACTGCAATACTTAATTATTTACATATTGCAAATTAGTCAACTCGTCTTTGAAAACGGGAAACAGTAAAGGGAAAAATGTAATATAATGATATTGTATTCCGTAGGAAGAAATAAATATGTTTTAACCTACGGAAAGTGCTATATAAAAACAAAACAAGAATTTTGAGCCACGCTCTAGTACCTATATGCGAAGTTATTTTGTGAGGTGGGTGTTATCGCTCGGAATTAATTTAATAAAATAAATATTATTTTAGATTTTAAGTAAACAAGTCTATCTCCGTGATTTTGAAATGCCTTATGCTTCACTTGTTATCAGCAATATTGCTTAAGTAATTGGACTCGAATTAATTGACTTAAAGCATATATTATTAATTTCAAAATTGCTCCTCGACTAATAATTATCTTCAACTATTTATTTTCAAATATACAACTATATATAATAACTATTTATTCAACCAATATCTACATGCAAAAATATTTAATTAGACTATTAGAGACAAAATATTCCAAATGCTTTGTATACATTTCGGAAGAATACTTTTTATATTGCAGTTGGAGTAATTGCTACTTAATTCATAAAGGAAAAATTATATTTTTGTAAAAATAAACCTTTTTTTCTCCTAAATAAGGTCCATAATATTTCATATATGTATCCTATGTTACTGGTAACTCATAGATATAACTGTTCCTTATCAAACGTGCAATACAAATGGTGCCAACATGTGCTCAAAATAAAGTAAGC
>JALPQI010015744.1:0-19261 GCA_025490895.1 Thaumatotibia leucotreta | reverse complement strand
CTCTCTCTTGATAATGTCAGACGATTCGAAAATGCTTATTAAGAAGCTCACTTGAATAAAGAATAGATTGACTTTGACACGTGACCATAATAATGTATGGAAATACCCACGTGACTTTTCGTACGAATCTCTTATTCTCATACATTTATTGCCTACTTATCGCTTATCGTATACGATTGCAGAATGACATCTTGGCTAGGCCTGCTCGACAGAATTTTACGTGTCTTTCTTTCAACAACGTGTCTTAATTTCTACAATATTATATAATTTTTTATCTCGGCGTGGGAAGTACATTCACCACAAAGCTATTACGCTTACAAATTTACATCAGGAGTATTTAATCAAGATGAAAGCTTCTAAAAGGTCATGGCTTCAGTTGGAAATATTCGAACACAGTTAATACAGTCAACTGAATTATTCGGCTTATACTTACATGCTTATTCGGTGTACAATTATTACACAGATTAGAAGTTTAAGATAAAACACTTGATTGACTCTAGGAAAGAATTTCATATTTTTGCCAATCTTTTACACCGAATTTTTTTCTAGAATTATAACTCACGTAATTTAAGTCGATAATTGCTCGACATGTTTCGATTCACTTAGAGGATCCTCATCATGGAGTTCCCGAGACCAAAGCCGGACGTGTAGACGTTAGATGGGAAAGTGCACACGCCGTTTGTAATCACATCACTAGCAAGACGAGTATACTTTGTACCAACATTAACGCAGAACACATCTAACGTGCTTCGATCTTCAATTCAAACATATAAACTAGGCAATGACCCCACAACCGTTATGGTGCCGTTTCCGGGCGATAATCGCACAACATCCGGAAAAGGATCACGATTTCAGAAACCTCCATAGCTTCTCAATAAAGGTTATCCCTTGTTGTAGCCGTTTACCTACTTCGCTATTCGTGTCCACGTATTTGCCATTTGCATCAAAAAGACGGTTTTGTATACGTCCCTGTAATAACCAACATGAAGTGTGTTTTTTCTTACTTTCATTGCAAGTAATCACATCTAAAATAGATCAACACAATATTTAAAGTTTCCATTTATTTTCATCTGTGAAAAAATATATAGCTTCAAAACTGTTCAGTGAATATTTCATAGCTTCAAAACTGTTCAGTGATGCCATTTAAATAAATTTATACGTATTTAATAATAATCGTTTAAAAATCATGTAATATTAATTGTATTATTTTAATAATAAGTCTCCCTCTCTCGACAAAAAAAAATGATGTGCCTCACAGGGTTATAATGTCTCTGTAACTTACTGTGTAACACCTTGTAAATTGTAAACCACATTATGAGTGCAATAAAGATTGCATATTGAGTAATCCGATGAGCGGTAAAAAAATCCTGAAAAAATCCCGTTTCATTCTAAATGAATCGCTTTTATTTTCAAATTTTACTTCTTTGCTTTCTCTTTCGCTAGATTTTTAAAGATCGATAAAGAAGCATATATCTTACATAGATTTAAACACTCATACAAAAGTGTCGAATAGTAGTAATTTTTTTTTTTTGTGGCTTTTTCTAATTTTTAAGGTGTTTTTCACAAATAATAACGGCTATTTAAGCTATTTAAATGTAATAAATATAATTTATTTTACACAAAATGACAAAATTGCCGTTATTAATTACTTCAATTTGAAGAGCTGATTCACATTATTCCTTTAATTTGGATATCCTAAAGCCAAAAAATACAAAAACTTAACCTAACTTGTGGGGCATTTAATTGTTAGTTGTTTATAGAGTTCGAAAAACGTATTATACGTACTGTTCACGACTCATGTTTCACCCTGTATATTTCGATTGTAGTAGTAGTGCGAATGGACATTATCTTAATTTGAACACTTTACAATACAAGTAGCTTGTTTGACATTACGTTACCCACCAAGATTTGAGGTTTATATCAGCATCATTGTTACCTTTCAAATTTGTAAACCTAATGTAACGCGATACAATTTCAGTACGCAATGAACATTCGTCACGGCTCTCGGTTGACAATCGATCAAATGTGGCGCCATCTGTCAGCCATATTGCGCTTTTTGCTGTCCCTCCTGATATATGGCAGAGATAAAAGGGACCTGTATTACTATGAGCTGGCAGCGTGAGCTTACTGTATCGAACGCGTAATTTACTTTCCTTCTCACTCGCACCAATATGCGAGTACGAGCGGAAGGACAGAATAACGTTCACGTTTCATTAAGAGATCAGAAGGCGATCGAGGTGTTGCCTCTCCGTTGCACTTGTGAATTCATATATACGCGTGACAGAGATGAATGTCGATCGTTGTCCGTAGTAGCCCTCCGTGGGAAAGACCTTGGCACATTACCAGATTTTGTACAATCATTTTTTTTTTCTTTATACATAGTTAGTAATGTAACTCAGAAATAATACCTTTATGGGTCACCATAATTTTTGTATCTACATATTATATTTGTCAGAGGGACAGCCGAGAACGGGGGGGCGAATATTGAATTCCTAACTACTCATCGTATCTATCTAGTACAAAGGTACTATACTATGCATGGACGCACATAATTAAACACAAGGTAAATTACGATCTTTTATTATACTGGTTCACAAATGATAAACCTCTGTCGTGAGAAGAACCAGCAAGAAACTCAGACGGTCTTACATTTTCCAAACTTTAAATAATCACAACAAGTACACACTTAAATCAAGACTATTTACAACACTTTAAACTATACTGATAGAAAACGACTAGAGAGTTATAAGCTTGCGTCCATGCATCATTTACTTAACCCTGGAATGCTTTATTCCAAGTCTAAATCAAGAATGAATTTTCGAACACTGCGCTAGTGACCTTTTATACCATCCGCTCACAAACTACTGTTTCATAGGCGGGTAGATCCCAACATGACGTTTAATATCTACCTGCATGGACCAAGCAAAGAACATCTCAAGCAAAACATTGCTTATCGTTTTCTAGATTTTATCACTCTTAACAAATTAAATGTAAACATTGCAAATAAGACTATTCTTATTGTAAATAAGACTATTCAGACGTTCGATGACTCGAAATGTCGTACACGTCTGCGCCAACTGAAGCATGTCTCCGACACGGCCATACTGACAAGACAAGCGTCCTCGCTTGTATCTGAAACAAACACGTACACCAGTAGTCTTTGTTACCACTCGGTCACTCCTGACCAAATTATCTGTCTACGTAAAATCATCTCGACTCAAGAAAAAATAATTTTAATCTTTGCAACTCAATTTAGGATCACTTATGGTCAATTAATTACCACCAATTTAAAATCAAAAGCAAACAAGTACCATCTGGCTTTCCTAGCCACATTTTACGTAAAACATTACAGAAAACTTTCGGAAGAATATAATCTCATTCATGGCATATTGACTATCACATAATCACAAACATTACGCGCATCCCTAAGGGATTGCCGATTCAACCTTATGACACTACGGTCTCTAAAACGCGACCTCCGCCAGAGCCTGTCGCGCACCGCGTACCCACGGACTACTCACAGGCAGACACAACGGGCTACGGCTACGATCAAGCCTCTGGTACGGTCGACTCATTCTGACCTCAATACATAATGGGATAGAAATGACTACTGTTACATTTTACGAAATCAAATTTGAAACAATTTTACACACGATCATTTCACACTCCTCTTCTATAACCTGTTAGAGCATCGTAGGAAAATCTTACAATCGTCAATGTGACTCTATACACATCCACCACTTTAGCAAGGTACGCAGGTATACCACCAACAGTTATCAGAAATACTATAAGCAAACTCATCGCCCATGACCTCAGCAATGTACAGAGAAAAACAATCTACAGTCATCAACATGTCACAAAACACCCGCTATCCGAGTAAAGTACACGGACACATCTACAACCTTCAGGGCAGTCACTGACTGACCTGAGTTTAACTGACTGACCTGAGTAAATAAAGTTTGCAAGAACACTCTATAACTCTCAACAACATTGTTGGTAAACTCATCATCCACGACCTTAGCAAGGTACGCAGGAATACCATCTACAGTCACCATTAATACTGTAGGAACACTTCATCTACGACCTCAGCGAGGTACGCAGGAATACCATCTACAGTCACCATAATACTGTAGGCACACTTCATCCACGACCTCAGCTAGGTACGCAGGAACACTGTCTACAATCATCACATGATTGTACGAAACCATCCACAGTCACCAAACTGACTGTGGGCATACTCTGAAGCCAACTAATTACTATGCCCAACATACGATTTACAACATTCGTCATCACGTTTGGGATTTTGATAAGACAATGTCAAAAATCATGCCAGTCTTTAGGCAATTAACACCCCGGCTCATTTTTACCCCCAGAACGTAACGGTATACCAAAAATTCACATCGATCATCACGTCATCAAATATCACTCAGTTAAATTTTTTTGAAAACCAAGTTCAGTTTTACCAATTAAAAGTCAAAATGATTTAAACTAAAGAGTCAATCCCTCGACTCAAACAAAAACGTAAGTTACTCAACCAGGTTACACCATAACCATGCACCTGATTTAATTTCTGTCCATGGGCTTGTTAGGATCCAATAACCCATCAGAAGTTAACCATTTCAGCCGCGTAAGTGCTACTCCTCGCAAAGGGTATACTGCACATAAAAAGCAGTCCACGTGCACCTTTTACATGCTCCGGAACTTCCGATGCGATTATTAGATCACGCTCAATCCATCGAACTTGCTCTCAGTCAATTGAAAGCTCAAATGACATAACAATTAACTCATTAAATTTAACAATTACCCTTTCCGCATTTAAAGTAGTTAATAGAAAATTAAATGCCGTAATGCAGTATCATATTTTCTTTAGGTACTCATTTAATCAACTAAGGGAATTAAAATCAACTTCATTAACATTTGAAACAGACTAGCAAGTCTATCTATGTACTTACTACTTTACTAGCTAGTAGGTAACCGACATAGTTCTACAATAGTAAAAATGAAACACTTCACTTCAACAAAAACAACAAATGGGTTGCAGTACTCACAGCAGTTACAATACTCCAGATGCTACACCGAGCAATAGAGTCTTAACAACCACCTCCATGGCTGTCGGACAATCAAAACGCATTGACCACTTACACCATTGAACCAAACGCACGCCACTCACAATCGTGGCCGCACTGAGACGGAAAAATAGATCCGATTTACACCTACGACTACGAATGATAAATGGTGTATGTAGTCCGAGAAAACGGAACCCAACAAAAATGTAAAAAGTTTCATTCCACGATTGCAAACTATACGATTGCAAACTATAATGACTAATTCTAGTACCCACAATTTTAATTGAACTAAGGTAGTCAAACTGAAACTATTGACGGTCCAAATAATAAGAAATGATTATCATCATCATCACCATAACCACCATTATCATCATAACCACCATCATCATCATAACCACCATCGTCATCAAAACCATCATCATCATCCATATCATCATAACCACCATCATCATCGTCACAACCATCACCATCATCGTCACAACCATCATAACCATCACCATCATCATAACCATCATCATCATCATAACCATCATCATCATCATAACCATCATCATCATCATTACCATCATCATCAACATAACCATCATCATCATCATAACTATCATCATCATCATAACTATCATCACCATCATAACCATCATCATCATCATAACCATCATCATCGTCATAACCATCATCATCATCATAACCATCATCATCATCATAACCATCATCATCATCATATCATCATCATTATCATAACCATCATCATCATCATCGTAACCATCAGCCTATATCAGAAATGATTATAATGGATCTCAATGCATTTAATAGAACTTTTCTTTAATAAACTTGCGTAATTGTGACATCGCTGTCTAATTTAGTTTTAATTTTGAATTTCTTGCTAAGGTTTAACTCTATAGAATCGAAAGGGTAGAAGCCCTCGATGACTACAACAACATTGGTTTCACCAATTAGCTCAGGGCTCAAATAGCCCAATAAAATGTGAACTCCTCACCGGATTAACAACGTGTCTACACCACGCGCTGCACCACGTGCTCACGGTAGGCAGCAGCGACACCAGCCATCAGCCTCTGGCACGCCGTCGGGACATGATGACAGCAATAACTGGCAGGCCGGCAGCTCGCTCCAATTCACCATGTTGAACTGTAATCATCAAATTGTACGGTATCAGTTTTATCACAGAGATAATTTGCATGCGACCTCGCAACTTAACCTGATCACAAAAATAAAAAGTTGAGGTTAGGGTATTGGTATCTTTTGGTAACTTTGTATTAAAATAACAATGGGACTTCACTTTACTACAACCAAGTTAATCTCACAAATAATAAAACTTTTTTTTTTGAGGACACAAAAACTTCACGCTAAAAATAGAAATGTCAAACTGTTATTTCTTTAAATTAATGCTTCGAATTTTGCATTAAAACAATTGGAACGAAACCTGTCCTTTTATATCCGTTGCTCCAAAAGCAACTCCCGAAGAGCTGGCGTCTTTATTCTCCTTCATTTCCTGGACGTTTCACAAGAAATTATGGTAACGGAACTTCTGGCTACTATGATATGAACATGTTGTTCTTGAAATTGAAACATTCTGAGCTCGTTTCATTGCCACAACATAGTCATCAGTGTCATCAATTCATCACGAACGAAATCATCACGAAACATTCTGTAACATAAATTTCACACGCATAGAAAACTTAAAAAAACAGGCATAAGAAATCTCTAATCAATTTTTGGTAGACCACAAAACAAAACTAACTACGGGTTACCAGCCCGTATTTCAGAACTGCTAGTATTTCAAAAATCAGAAAAGTAACAAGTATGAGCCATGATATTCTTTGAAATTATTTAAATTACTGTTTTTTTTTTTGTGAAGTGGGTGGGGTACCCACACGTATTGCAACAATAGAAATTCCATAAAAAAACTAACTTGATATCTCAAATTACGTCTCGAAACAGACTTGGCTTCAAAAGATACAAGTAGTTTACACCTTACACCAAATAAAAAAGTAACGATAGTTCAACCTTACCGACTGTCGATGATTTCAAACCTCACTCTTTACGTGTGGTACATTTACCATCACCACTTATTGTAGGCGATTAGTCAACATCCCACTTTCTGATGTCGGAGGGACAGCCGAGAACGGGGGGGCGAATATTGAATTCCTAACTACTCATCGTATCTACTTACAAAGGTACTATACTATGCATGGACGCACATAATTAAACACAAGGTAAATTACGATCTTTTATTATACTGGTTCACAAATGATAAACCTCTGTCGTGAGAAGAACCAGCAAGAAACTCAGACGGTCTTACATTTTCCAAACTTTAAATAATCACAACAAGTACACACTTAAATCAAGACTATTTACAACACTTTAAACTATACTGATAGAAAACGACTAGAGAGTTATAAGCTTGCGTCCATGCATCATTTACTTAACCCTGGAATGCTTTATTCCAAGTCTAAATCAAGAATGAATTTTCGAACACTGCGCTAGTGACCTTTTATACCATCCGCTCACAAACTACTGTTTCATAGGCGGGTAGATCCCAACATGACGTTTAATATTTACCTGCATGGACCAAGCAAAGAACATCTCAAGCAAAACATTGCTTATCGTTTTCTAGATTTTATCACTCTTAACAAATTAAATGTAAACATTGCAAATAAGACTATTCTTATTGTAAATAAGACTATTCAGACGTTCGATAACTCGAAATGTCGTACACGTCTGCGCCAACTGAAGCATGTCTCCGACATATTGATGATGCTAAAGTTCCGAAACTAGCTTTTTTTTCATGTATTAATTGTATGAGCAACTGCTTTCAAATAGCCAATAAAAAGCTTGATATGCCAATCACAACTATTTATATACACCATGTTTTTATTGATTTCCGTTAAATTAAAGGGAAGCTTATTTAGGTCAAAAGTAATCAATTTCTCTAAGAAACTAGTGTCTTAACTCTTACTGTTATTGAGTTATTAAAAAAATAAGTTTAATGACTGAACAAGTTTATTGAACCTTTATTACATCCTAATGTTACTTATTTTGACGCGTGCCGTCAGTCATCTGAGATCTTATTCTTAAGGTTCTCTCACACTTGCCGTTACAATAATTTTGTTTGGAAACGAAAAAAAACATGTTTTTACGAAATTAACAAAAGCCGATATACCAGGCAACTTCTATTAATGTCCCAAGTAACCTGTCCAAAATTTAACGGAAATCTAAAAAAACAGCCTGTATAGCGGGCTTTGTTAACTAATATACAAATTGTATTGAAAAGAAGGTGACAACTGTCAACAAAATTTCAGGACCGTATGTGAACGACAATTTTGTATGGCGTGTAGCTTCTATGTAGTCGTCCACTAGGTACTGGACATAGTAGACCTCACCAAGAGCATGCCATAAGGATCGATAGCACGCAGCTCGGTTCACTAATGTTTAACCAAAACATTGTTAGCAAATATTTATTTTACAACAAACGTTTCACCAATGTAGTAAGTGGCAAAAATGTTATTCCGCAAATGTATCATTTTACAAAAACTCAATTGACAAATAATCATTAAGCAATTAATACATTAGAACAATGTATAAATTAATAAATAAATCAATTGTATATTTTACATGTTACCTAAAACTACGTTTAACATATTTGTACATTCACCGAATACCTATCTACCATTTTTGATTTTGGGGAACAGTTTTCTGGGTTGTAACAAAAAAAATAGCCTAACTAACTAATTCTAACCTAACCTATCCGAGTCGGATCTGCCCCGGAAGGTTTTGTTCGCTCGCTTCGCTCGCTCACTGCAGATTTTGGTCAAGATTACGATGAAAGTTATGTTAATTTTTTTAATTTGATGTCGAATATCTCGGCCATTTTTGATTTTGGGGAAAAGTTTTCTGGGTTGCAACAAAAAAAAATAACCTAACCTAACCTATCCTAGTCGGATCCGCCCTGGAAGGTTTTGTTCGCTCGCTTCGCTCGCTCACTGCAGATTTAGTAATTCATTAGTAATTTTGACCAAAACCAAATTTTATTTAGGAGCCAATATCTTGGTAATTATCAAGTTCTAAGAAAAGTTGTTAATATGACGCCACCCCCATCAAATTTTTTTAAGTCCCGTGCCCCCGTTGCTATACTCCAACCCATTTTAGCAAACATTTTTAGGCTAATGGTAAATTTATTAGTTTACTTTGTTGTTAAATATTCTTTTGCCAAAAATACCTCTTATAAAATGATATTTTATTAGTTAATTATTTTGCTAAGATAATAAATTGTCAAAGATGTTTTTGTAGAAAAAAGCATTTGCCGAAACATAATTTTGCCAGTAGTTGGTTGCCAAGTGTAAAGGCCATAGTCGGATTTTCATAGTAAGTCAGCCTTTAAATCAACCAGACTCTAGTATTTTTTTGTGAGTACCTCTTATGGTGAAGAATATTTCTGCTGAGTATCAACGTCCTATCGGTGACAGTTTTTGACTTATGATTTTTTTTAGTTTTTTCTTTAATGTGTTGTATCTCAGGATGTATAAAAGCGAATTGCTTCAAATTTTGAAATAATGTTCTTTATTTAGATATGCATCGAATTTAAAAAAATGAATATCGATTGTCGTATAAAAAAAAGAAAAAAAAAGACCAAAAAATTTTTCATATTTTTTTTGTGTACCTATGAAGTAGTGACACCTCTATTTTCTTTTTCTAATTATAGACCATACATTGGCCTACTAGTTGCCTAAGTATCAAAATTTTCCAAGCGGTACTTCTTACCAAAAATCGGCAATATGTGTGGTCAAGTTCTGCATTCAATCGGTGTTTTTCAATGTAGTATACAAACTCTTCATTTATATTTGAGTTTTCTTATCAGGTTATCTTATTTAAGAGTAAATGCTAATGACAACTTAATGTCATCATGATGCAAGCTGTTTATTTCATTATTAATCGGCCGTTTATTATTTTAACTAGCGTAATTCGATATTATTTATGAGATATTCATTAAAAATAATATATTTCTTGAATATATTACTATATACGCTAGTTGAAATGGTAAACGGCCGATTAATAATGAAATAAACAGCTTGCATCATGATGACATTAAGTTGTCATTAGCATTTACTCTTAAATAAGATAACCTGATAAGAAAACTCAAATATAAATGAAGAGTTTGTATACTACATTGAAAAACACCGATTGAATGCAGAACTTGACCACACATATTGCCGATTTTTGGTAAGAAGTACCACCTGGAAAATTTTGATACTTAGGCAACTAGTAGGCCAATGTATGGTCTATAATTAGAAAAAGAAAATAGAGGTGTCACTACTTCATAGGTACACAAAAAAAAATATGAAAAATTTTTTGGTCTTTTTTTTTTCTTTTTTTTATACGACATTCGATATTCATTTTTTTAAATTCGATGCATATCTAAATAAAGAACATTATTTCAAAATTTGAAGCAATTCGCTTTTATACATCCTGAGATACAACACATTAAAGAAAAAACTAAAAAAAATCATAAGTCAAAAACTGTCACCGATAGGACGTTGATACTCAGCAGAAATATTCTTCACCATAAGAGGTACTCACAAAAAAATACTAGAGTCTGGTTGATTTAAAGGCTGACTTACTATGAAAATCCGACTATGGCCTTTGTTAAACAATTTTTGGTCAAACGGCAGGATACCACGCAGCTCATATCCATTGGATTCCAGTTATTCCACCTTTTAGTGAGAACGGTTTATATTTCACGTAATACCACGACATATAAGTACCCAAGTTCCCGGTTTTCCTATACACTATCCTGATAAAAGGCACAAGAAGCCAGCTTAAAACTTTAGTATTCGAATGGCAAGACATTAAAAATTTTCTACATATTCCGGTAAAATTGCGATACGGAGTTGGCGCGAGTCCAAGGGTGATTGTGAAGGGAATTACTATTCCTTTACAATGCGTTGAAAGGTTTAATTTATTACTTTTGTTTGATACGGTCAACGTTAGAAAGAGTATAAGAATTTTATTTATAAAACCTCATTAGTTTAGTCTCACTCAACTATCGAATCTACGAGTATCAAATCTGTAAACCTACTCGGTGAAAAAGGGTATAACTCGCCAGTCATTTTGGATAACGGTGTATCATTATTTTATTATGGTGTATATTTATCTTAATACTTCTTATTATACAGTTTTGAAAAAACGAATCCACCTGAGTTTCTTACTGATTCTTCATCAGGGCAGTGGTGTAAGGTTAGAACCAGTAGTAGTTTTTTTTTCACTCTTGATAGTGTCAGACGATTCGAAAATGCTTATTTGAATAAAGAATAGATTTAGATTTATTTATTTCATAATATTAAATTACATTATAAATTAACTTAGCCTAATTTATACGAATTTATATTATGGTCGTAATAGTTTGACTTTGACTATTAAATTAAACTTATACCTTAAAAATATTGGATGTCATATACCAATTAAGAAACGTATACCCTCATATTTTAAAGACAAACGGGTCTTAATCGCGTAAATAACTTTTTGAAAAACTTCGGGGAGCTGCCCCACCGTATGGTTCCCGTGGGGTTCGTAAGAGTCGACTAAGGGATTGGAGTGTCAATATTCATTCGTTTATAGAAGATTGATGATGGGCAGCAGCATCATAATAGTGAACACACTACTGCGATCACCAACCCATTTGCCCAGCGTGAAATCAGATGATAAAATACCTATGTTAAAACAAAAGTAGAAGAGACAACTTTAATTATGATGGTCCATTTAAGGAACATGATTATATTGTTATGATAGATTTACAAATGAGGGCATCACCGAAATGCCGGCAGGCAGCGTTACTATCGACTGGGCTACGGCAAAATCTGGAACATTTACCATCAACAACTGAGGATGAGCTTTAGGTAATAATTTTCCGTGTACAGTTGCCATGATATATCGAAGCTGCCATGGTGCTCAAAACTATCTGAACATGCCCTCTAACGCCATGATAATAGAGGCCTGCTCAGATATTTATGAGCACCCAGGACGTACCGATATATCTGACTGTACTGCGTGATAGGCACCGAAGGCAAGCGATGCGCACCCAATATCGGCAATGGTCGAGCTGAGGGTCAATAAATACTCGTCAATGGACGCTTAGCCCTCGTTATTCTGACCCTAAATCACAAGGGTTACGGATACTGTACTTACACGGTGTTAGTAGTGTGAAGGTTATTCCACATATTACGTTCAGGAGCGGATTACAAAGGGCCTGCCTGCAGTAACGTCAAAACTTGTGAATTCGAACTAGTAATGTACCTACATTGTACATTCGCAAAAATACTGGAATAAACTCGGAAATTTTCGAGAATTTTCATGATAATTTAAAAGTTGTCATTGAGAATGTTTCCATGAGAACTTATAAAAAAGTGTTGTGAAGAATATTGTATTTCAAAATTGAGTCAACAAAGCATAAAAAATACCCTAAAAGGTATGTATGTATATACATAAAATGGTTTTGATATGATTAGATTGCTTGTAAATTTTAAATTGCCGAGAATATTCTCTACAGTAGTGTCGCAACTTAAGAAACTTCTCCTCGGTACATTGCTGATACGAACCAATTGAAGATTGGAGTAGCAAAGATGCTGAAACGTGGTCGGTTACAATGGGCCTTATAAGAAGGCTCAGTCATCCAAATGACAATGGAGAGCTGGTTAAAAGTTCGTCAACTTCCGAGGCGGGTTTCGAACCCACATGATTAGTTTTCATGGCAGATGTCTTAAACCACTTAGTCTGAGAAAGGGCCTTATATTTTGGGTACATGCAATCTCTGACATAAATAATAAATAATATTTTAGCCTATATAATGTCCCACTGCAGGGCACACCAGGGCCTCCTCTCATCAGAGAGATTGGGCTATAGTCCCCACGCTGGCCCTAAGCGGATTGGGAACTTCACATACACCTTTGAATTTCTTCACGGATGTATGCAGGTTTCCTCACGATGTTTTCCTTCACCAAAAGCTAAATGGTAAATATCATCTGATATTCTGTACATAAGTTTTGAATATGGTCCAGCCATGCCTGCAAAAACTTTTAGAAGCCCCAGTCTATCACTCAGGCACGGATCCATGATTTCGGTCAGGGAGGGCATTGACTTATGGTATGATTTTTCAATCGTTAAAAAACAGCACCTAGGTATACCTAGGGCAAGTACCCTCATTGCAACCCCCTCCCCCCCGCTTTAACTCGCGCCTGCTATCTCTTAACTGTTTTGACGAATTCAAACTCAACAAAGTAATGACGTCACTGGATACCCACGTCATGTAAGGTGACGCGTTAATTTCCACTGCGACGTCGGGATGCCTCCGTCGTCACATGCCGGCTGCATGAGCCCGCATGCCCACAATTACTGTTGCACACACGGACCTGTGCCACTGGATGTGACCATATACCGCAATTTACATTACCTGGTCGCCTACATGCCTCATAAGGCTCAAAGTTACCCGGCAATGAAGAGAGCGCTCGAAGTCTCTGCGATATCGCATCAGAAATGAGGCCGTGGCACATCCAGGGTAAACTATACATACTTACTCACTCCGTTGGCTCAGCGACCCGAAGTGGATCTTGGCCTCCGACACGATTTGGTGCCAACGCGCCCGGTTTTGAGCGATCTCCTCCCAGTTTCCCGCGTTCAGGGCGCGAAGGTCCTTCTCTACCTCGTCCTTCCACCGGTACTTAGGTCGGCCAACCGGCCTGCGGCCGCTGGGCCGCCCCAGGTAGGCTCTCTTTACTGCCCTGTCATCTGGCATTCTTGTGATATGTCCGAGCCAGCGGAGTCTTGCAGATTTAATCTCCAAAAAACTATACAGGGTGTTACAAAAATGGTGATACAAGATAATAAAACATGAATCTATGAATTACTTTGCACCACTTTTCTTATGGAACCAAATATGAAAACTCAAGAAAAAAAACGACACTTCCATGAAATGGGCTAAGATAGGTTGACCAAAATGTATGAGCGCGTATAATTCCCCTGGTTGCTTACAATTGGCCTCATAATAAGTCATCCAAAGTGACTTACTCACACAAAGTGCAATGAAGAGTATCTAACGCCTAATGGGTAGCTAGGAATTAGATAGCTAAACCACCCACATAGCTCGGGCAGGCTCGGCCATAAGGTTCGAATCCCGAGATAACTAGAGTCTTTCGCAGTTATTTTTTTCTATGGTAAGCACATCTGTAACGCCATTGTGACAAATAAATATATTAGCTTACCACTCCGCTGCCACATCTGGGCCGGATCGGCTGTAGATCCGTGCTTCTTGCCGCGACACGGAGATTGCTTCCGCAATCCGACTCTAATTCTAATTTCGCAGCAAATTTTGGAGCTTCCAGTGTTCCAGATCCAGTTGTGTATGGATCGGGTTCGCGGTGTAAACCAGCTACATTATCAGAATCAACTTCCAGTTAATCAAAGAATTTACTATCCAATTTAAGTGGGTATCCATGCCAACAAAAAATGTATTGCTCTATAGAAACTTAGTCGACGAAAAGCATGGGACAGCTTATTTGTTTTCAGAGTATCATCAGCCTATGGTCCCAAAATAAAAGTTCATCAATATGACCTTCGGGTTAGCTAGAGATTACGAAAATTTGAACAGTGATTATTGTCTCATCTTGTATTTAAATTAACTTGCGTGAGACATAATACCTGTACACCAATCGTTAATAGAATCTAAAAATTGTATACAAAATATGGCTGACATTCCATAGCATATTTTTACGTAAATATCAATAATTTTAACTAAAAATGTATGTGAACTCAAGGTTTAAGATTTTAAGTTCCAAGATTGTATTCTAAAAGTGCGTGATTAGGAAATAATGAAAATTATTAGATTTTTAACACTGTTCTTCGCTTAATCTCATGTTAGCGCCCTAACCTAACCCGAGATTTGCAAGTGAGGCTTGATGTTAATAAAACATTACTGACTATTAGCAGATCTTAAACCGTTGTAACAAGGCTCACAATTGGTCAGTCAAGCGACGTTCGCAAATTTTCATTAATCTTAAGTTTAAGTTAACTTGTGAGGAGCGCAAATATTTGAGGAACTCCTTTACGGTGAGATTGGAGCAGGTAGCCCGGGGTTCCAGGGACGTGACGCCGGGAATAGGCCCGGGATTATTCCGCGGATATTAAATACAAGGACAACGTTGTGACAAGGAGTTAAAACGAATTCTTAACACGTAAATTGGCAATGTTCGTCACAATGAACATAGTCTTCGACCCACTTTTTGTATTTTTTTAAGTCAAAATTTGGCTAGAGGCTATGAACGCACGATTTTTTTTATTTGTCAATTTAAGGACGTTCTTAAATATGGAATATATCTTGGAGACACTATTTGATCACACCTGTATGCTTACTTGCTTAGCACATGATTAGTATGTCAGTATGTCACCGCGAGATAGATTTTCCATCTTTTACTAGCTATAGTAGCTATACACCGTGAAATTTTAGTGGTTGTTTTCCCGCGGCAGGGCGATTTTGTTGCTCATAATGAACAACTTTTACTATGGGGCCAACCGTCGGAAATCGAAAAAAAAATCAGCTGTTCCATACATTTCTGGGAATGATAAGTCGACCATTAGTATGGATGGATCAGCTGATTTTTTTTCGATTTCGGACGGTTGGCCCCATAGTAAAAGTTGTTCATTATGAGCAACAAAATCGCCCTGCCGCGGGAAAACAACCACTAAAATTTCACGGTGTATAATAAAAGGGATGGATAGTCTATCTCGCGGTGACATATTGTCGCACTAATCCTGTGCTAAACCTACTGCAGACCTACACAAGATGCCATTCTGCGATCGTATACGATAAGTAATAAATACAGGGTGGTTAGTGAGTAACTCGACAAACTTTGAAAGGTCTATTCCTGACCACATTTTGAGACTATAATGTCGTTTGCCCTTTTCTGTATTCGGCTTAGTTTAAGAGATAATGACATGTTATTCAAAAACCTATTTTCATCATAAGTCGCTGATAAATGCCTGCACGATTGAAATTCTTACACTAACAGTTTTCATCTTGATATACTGAAAGTTAGAGAAAATGACAAAAAAGTATCAGAAAAAGGTTCAACTAAAGAAAACATTTCTCTACAATTTATTACTGGTCATGAATAAAAGAAAATCAAAAAATAACAAAACAAAAAAATTTTGTCCGAAAATGACATGTCTCATAATATTTTTTACTTCTTTTGACATCAAAAATGCATTGGTAAACTCTGTTGGTATACTCATTCCGACCCTGTATATGAGAATGACAAGTTCAAACGAAAACTCACGTGCCCATTTCAACACATTATTATGGTTACGTGACTTATCGCTTATCGTATACGATCGCAGAATGGCGTCTTGGCTAGCCCAGCTGTTTCTTGGTTGAGAGTATCCTTATAGAGTTTCTTGAAGGAGCCCTTTGTTGAAATGAAGATCATGATGATTGTATTTTCTACAGAGAATCATGTAGTACGTATGGTGCAGATGCGGAATAATAAACCTGATTTAAAGATTTGCATAATTGATTATGTAGGTACCTATGTGATTTTCGTTGCTAAAATTAATTGCTTCGATCAAAGTAGACAAGTAAGATTTGTAAGGCATTCATCTACTACAATATTTAGAAGAGGTATTTACCTGCAGAGAAGTTCTTTCAGAAATTGTTCAATATGAAGATCTTAGTAACAAGATAAAACCAACTAAGTTTTTTAAATATATTTATAGTACAAATAAAACCGTTCTTAACACCAGGTTGTATTGGAATTTCCCATAATATTTCCAATTCAAGAAACATGGAACTTCATCGTCAGATGATTCCGTAGATACAGAAAAAGTAAGTTTTGATGTAAAAACTGGTTTTTAACATTTTTATCTCTGTAAACCAATCTAACGACAATTTCAATGTTTTTTTTTTAATTGAAGGAAATGCGAATACAACCTAATTAAAAAAAAATACCTATACTATGAATATCTTGAAAAAATATTTCAAATTAGCATCGCATCGCATGTCTGCTTTATTTTTTATGAAAAATATGACCCGATTTCATTAACCGAGAGTGTACATAACTTGGAAATCATTCGAAAACTATATTTTTTATTCACCCTTATTTCGAGAACAAGCGACCGTGACAAAATCCGGAATAACCGCTCGGAAAGGCGAAGTTTTCTAAATCATAATCTCAATACTTCGTTAGCAATAATCCCGGGTTCTATTCTTATCTTATGACGTCTCCCGAGTGCGAGATAAAGAATTATGAAAGCAATTTCGGAGTCAACGGGGTTGACCAATTTCGCCATTTTCGGCAATACCAGCAGGATGCACTTTAGTGTGCTGTATGTGCATTTTGCCTTTTATCTGCTATTCTAGTGCTTTAGATGACATAAAGTCTACTTCGGTCGTATTCAGATTTAAATTTGATTTCTCGGCGCATTTCTGTCGTAATATGGGAGGTTATTGATATTGAGCAAATAAATATTAGAATAAAGGTACGGGAAATGGAAATGTTTACTATTTCTTGCATATAATATAGTGACTAATGAAATAGGCACAGTGTCAAGGAGGGGGAGTGACATATGAAAACACTATGATACGTTTACCCATTGTAATTCCCAGTATATTCTTCCTTATTCTAATAAACCGTCCTTCTATATACATGTTTTGTACGTGTTTTAAGAGACAATCTCTTATCTTATGGAGAGGTGATGTATCTACATTTAATCTCTGCTACGTTGTCTCCGTGACGAACGTGTAGAATTGTGCTAGCCTATCACACTAAATAGACATGGGATAGTTTTTGGCTTTCAAATTGATTTCTGACTGCTGACAAAGTACAGTCACTGGCAACAGTGTATTGCGCTTTGAGTGCCTTAAGAACATCTGGCTCAATCGTTTTTTTACTGACACAAGAGCGTGTCACATATTGTTGCTACCTTCATAGCGCAAGGTATAGTCCGGTAACTGTACACTCTGTCTATCAATCCCTGTCAGTAAAGAAAGGCAGCAAATACAAAAATTTCGGTAATACAAATATCTACACACCAAATTCAAGAAAGAAACGGAAACTATCAAAGAAAAGCAGTTGCCAAAGAAGAGGTAATTACGATAGCCAAAGCCATCCGGCTGACACGTAAATAAGCCCAAGCGCCATCTTGGGACTCATTATTTTTTTAAACGGGAGCTGGCGACGCCAAAATGGCCACTTTTGCGGGAAGATAGTTCTGAGACTCCATTGGGAGTTTTTCTTTTGCTTTAAGCTAATTATAAAATTTTCCGTGTAGAACTCTAGAGCAATGAAAACGGGATAGTTTTATAGAATTCTGTTTATGAGTTTCGTTATAAGTTGTTTAAGTACTGAAAAATATGAAGATTATAATCGAACTTTAACCGGACCATTCCATTGCATGACTACTTAGTGCCTAACAAGTAGATCAGATAGTGTTAAAGGTGCTACGTACCTACCTATTAGGCTAGCAACGAGTATGTCTACATAATACATATAAGTTCAAAATAGTAGGTACATGAACGACAAAAAACCTCCTTTGGTAAGTACAGTCCATATCGTTACAAAAATGTTTTCATGATTCGATGTCCACACAGAAGTATACGGCTACCTAATGGTAAGCAAGCACTAAGCAGGTCGATGAAAAATCCATATTTTGGCACTATTTCCATCTAATTGT
The DNA here is from genome assembly GCA_025490895.1 of Thaumatotibia leucotreta. Lineage (NCBI taxonomy): Eukaryota > Metazoa > Arthropoda > Insecta > Lepidoptera > Tortricidae > Thaumatotibia > Thaumatotibia leucotreta. Next base: position 464 of record JALPQI010015744.1, on the reverse strand, counting down.
TTTAACGGTTTAGTATAATGATGTGGTAAAAATTTAAATAACACAACGGCACTGCATTTAGCACTGTTTGTCGAGACGTAATGGAAATTACAGACATTTTAAATACAGGGTTTCTTTTCATTATTCGCATCTTATAATATATTGTCGGTGACTTTAAAGGGTTACTTCCCCGGTAAAGTTTTTCTCCGGGTGGCTTATGATGGTCCCGTTTTATCCATTTATCGTACTACGTCACTTTTGCACTTGTATACTAGTTAAAACGTGATGGCAACGACGACAAACGATTAGACGTGGTAAGCAGCAATCTACAGAATGCAGCATATCTTTAGCATTTCGAAATACGACTGTCATCTTCGCTAAGTTGACGACTTAATAAGAAACGATGTAAAAATCCAGTCCAGATGGAGTCGAGTAGCCGCAGTAAAATAATATTCCTCAGTTCATTAAGTAACTCGGGAGAAAGT
>JALPQI010015743.1:0-29358 GCA_025490895.1 Thaumatotibia leucotreta | reverse complement strand
GCGCCAATGCTCGACACAGGTAATCGACAAATAATCGACATTTGCAACCATAATGTCATAGCAATAAGTTGATACCAGTGTTGAAAATTACGTCTTAACATGTCGATTATTGGAGTGTTTACGATTTAATGCGATTGACTAAGTATAGCACTAAACGTATACCTATAATTGTTTTTTAGGGTTCCGTAGCCAAAATGGCAAAAACGGAACCCTTATAGATTCTTCATGTCCATCTGTCCTTCTGTCACAGCCGATTTACTCGGAAACTATAAATGCTACAGTGATGAAATTTGGTAAGGATATGTGTTGTATGGACCGCTACAAAATTATGATACTATATTGTAAAAAAATATTGAGGGTTTTTGATACTTTTTCTGCCGCTATGGGGAGGTGATATGGCAATTCTCTTCCAAATAAAATAGAATTTCAATATTTAGGCTCAGGTGCCTATGAATAGTATGAATCTGACAGCTATCGAGACCAGCAGGCTTAGCACATGATCGGTGTGACAGTATGTCGCCGCGAGATAGATCTTCCGTCCTTCACTAGCTATATTAACAAAAGAGGGACGGATAGACTATCTCGCGGCGAGATACTGTCGCGCCAATCATGTGCTAAGCATACTGGTGCGTACGAAGCGCTGCCTGGTGACAGAAAAATTATCGAAAACCCTCATTGGGGTTGAGGCCCTTCATACATGTAACTGAGGGATAGAATTGTTTTTTAGATATATATAAGCGTGTGAGGTATCAATAGAAAGGTCTTTGAAAATGAAGGTTTATACATCACATTTTTATTTAAGCGAACCGTTTTCGAGATATTGTAAACTATGTGGTATAAAATTCAAAAAAAAAATATGTTATGCATATTAATAAACTCTATCAACGATTTTTGGTTTGATTAAATTATCTCTTATAGTTTTTGAGCTAGGTTGATTTAACTGTATTTTTTAATGATAATGGTACGGAACCCTTCGCGCGCGAGTCCGACTCGCACTTGGCCGGTTTTTTTTTGTATGGCAATTGAACTACCTTAAATTGCGTTGACAGACTATAACTATAAATGGTACCTGCTTATAAGCAGCAAGATACTCGTAGATAGATAGGGAGATACTTTACCAGGTAATGTACATGTATGGGAAGTTTTATGCAAAAGGGTCAAAAATATACCTTGCACGCAGTTTAATGACTTAAAATAGGTTGTCAAGGAGAACAAGTTAAGATGGTTGCAGAGTATTGCCCTTTAAAAGGGGCAAATATTCAGAATAGCACAGCTTATACCTTATTAAGTGCGGTAACAATACATAGGTATGTCCCCACTCATAGCGAGCTCATTATATTCTAGCTTCGGTGTGATATTTAAACTTAGGTTAATTATAACAAGAATATAAATACGAACTTTTCCAATTTGGTATCAAGTAGTTTATAGTATGAGCCGAAAATGAAGGCGTCTGACTGTAAAGCGTGACCATATATCTCAGTAGCCTTCACTTTCCGAACAAATTCGATTTTTTGACAATGCAAAAAGCGACCAAACTCAATACATTAAAGCTTAGCTAGATTGACAAAAAAATATAGTTAGTCGCTTTCTGCTAAGCTATGGTCAACTGTGCGTGTGCAAAGGTATTTATATGTAGTTTTAAGCGTACTCAGAGAATGTGCTAGTATTTTTCTGGTACTTATCTCGACGATTTTATCAGATATTAAGTTTTACTTAATTACAGTAATGATTAACAAACATTCAGAGAATTAAAATAAAAAAATACATAAAATAATGTGTGATTAAATCAGCAATGTGTTATAATTATTGTTGATCAAATAAAATTAACTAGCCTAAAGATAGCAATGTATATTATACTAGGGTACCACTTTTCTATCCAATTTATTAAGTAAGATCAAATAATATTTATTTCAGAAATACAGAGCACACATAGATATCCGAGGAATCGAAACAAAGCAATAAATCACTTTTTCATAATGTTATTCTGTCACTTTACCCAGGGAACAACAATTGAATAGTTTGTTAAAAAAGAAAGTATACTGCAAGCTGTACTATCATGATTAGACCCACCTTCGAAAGGTCACGTAACTATCAAAAAAAGTTTTGTCAATTTTAAGGCCATTAAACTGGGATTTTAGGGGTGACCCAGGAGAACGCAATCATGGCAACGAGTGACATAAAAAAGTGTTTGACCCAAATTTACTATAAGTAGGATACTAATTTCATCATCATCATCATCATCATCCAAATGAGGTCCACAGCTGGACATAGGCCTGCCCCAGAGATTGCCACAAAGATCAGTCGTGAGCTGCCCGCATCCAGAGGGTGGTAAGACCTCGTGCAGGGTCCCACCGTAACCTGCCGCTTAATAGTTAGTACTGTGTTCCGATTTGGGGGTAAGATAGCCGGTGTAATTACTGGCATAGAGGCAATCCATCGAAGTCCTCAGGGTAGGCAGCGCATAGGCGATTTTTTGGTAACTATGTCCATGGCCTCAGTTCCCGCTTTCCATCAGGTGGGCTGAGAGCTCAGTTGTCTACCTACGTCACATAAAAAAGAGGGTACCCGCAACCTTTACCAGGTCGCGTCGCTCCATTCCCACCACAGAATTAGATTTGGATAGAAGAAACAAGTTCATTCATTTGTATGGCGGCCGAGCGTGTCAGATTTTGTACTGAAGTTGTTACTTGCCTATGATTTTAAATATGTCTCAGGCCCTTGAGTATTCATATTTTTTTGTGTTGTTTGCAATTAATATTACTTAAGGAGGCATTATTAATGTTTTTGTTCACTTCAACTTACAAAATTTTACGCCCGAAAGCTGCAAGCTGCGATTAAAGACGGACAACTCAGTGGATTTCACTGAGTTCATTTGACACGCTTGCTTGATCTATAGTATATATGACATCTGTGATTCCCACGCTGCGTCGTCTACTAATTTAATCCATTTTTTTATTTCAGGGTGTCCAATGTGCACTATTGGGTGCGAAATGCCGGTCCAGCTCAGACTGCGCGGTGCAGAGCGCGCACTGCGAAAATGGATTCTGCGCCTGCGACCCATACTTCGCACGAGTTGATAACGCGACGTGTCTTGAGTGTAAGTAATTTGGCTGATTAAATAGTAGTGTAGTAGATAAAACCGGTCAAGTGTGGTTCAGGGAAGATATCCACCAGACCATATCTAATAGTAAGATATAGACAGGTTCTTTGTTTAAATTGTACTTTGTGTAAACAACAGAATGTAGCAAAAGTAGGGGTGATATGTTTAAGGTCCAATTTACTATTGTATTCTAATTATGAAACGTAAGAGATACTTATTTTCTATGGAGAGTTGGCCTATTTGGGCGACTGGCCTTATAATTTTTTTTTTCGAAAAAGACGTCAATCGACACGGATTGGCTCTGCTGACGCGGCTTCGGATTTGTCGCTCTTATGCCGTCGATATAAAGGTTTTTTTGACCGGTTTAAGCCGATTCCGCGTCAATTGATTGGGAAGACCCTAAAGTTGACAGTACAGAGTGCAACCAAAATATGAATAATGTTGGTAAATTTTGGTTAATATTTTGTAATATGACTGTTATAAAAGTCGTTTCCAACTCTGAGTAGGTAGGTACAATTCGGCTTTGCCCGAGCCATACAAATAGACATGACAAAATATTTGTCTCCATATTGACCCTCTGATTGTTTCTGTTTGTATAAAGAGCTCTATTTCACAAAATGAGGTTATGTACTTAAGACTAACACGTTTGTTTGTTTTACTACCTCGACTAAAACCTATCCATCTCGGACATGGGTAGGTAGGTACTTATGCTCCTCTATGAACGAAAGATAATAAAACTTTGCAAATGTCTACATAACTATTGACATTCTTAAGTAAAGCGTAGGTATTCACCAAGCTTACATTACGGAAATTGGATAGAATCATGCAACTTCCTCCGCCAAACCAAACGAGTGACCGCAAGAATTCTGCTAAGAACTCATCCAAACACGAAAATGTCTTTGTTATATCCATTCCTTTCTAACTTTCATGTTCGCGTAAATCACAGTCATAATATCTGAGCACCCTTTTTATAAAAGCTCATCTTACGTTATAGCTATTTTCACTTTTATCATTACACACAACCTTTCCTAATGATCCTGTGTGGTATTCTGCGGTGAGACAGATTACTTTCACTTAAACGGACAGAAAACAGGCCAGTTTTCATTATTAAAATAACTTTCGCATTGCCAAAATCGAAATTTGCTTCACAATATCGCAATTTACTTAACTGGTAAGGAAAGCAAACTTTTCGAGGCACTAATCAAAGCAATACCGCTTCCATCAATAACCGTGCCTTCAGCTCTTGATTTCATTGTGTCAGTCTATTCAATAGGTAGTTTTGATGCACAATAGAAATAAACTTTGCATAGCAATTTTATCTGCTTTCACTTTTTGTTTTATTTGTCTGTATTAGATACTATGATTTCAGTTACCTATAATATAAATACAATAAGTAGGTACTTTGTTTATTTATACTAATTCATTCAAATCCGGTGCCTGTCTGTTAATAATGAATGAAGAGATAATTTATTCAATAAATCGTATCTGCGTTGCAGCATTGGCAAGGTTTTACTATTTTTAAATATTCATTTTAAAAGCATTCCTAGTTTATCAGGCGCACGTCATCAGCAGGCCGCGTCTGCCTTAGGTAGATAGATACCTACGGCGCGATGCTATCACCATACTATCACACGCCTTTATTTTGATCGTCCCATTATCCCACGCTCGCCTTACTTTCTTTACCCAATTCTTTCCGTCGTAAGTGTCCAAATCGAGCAAGCCTCACGGATTCCAACGGTACTTTTGCCGATTATATTTTTGAATAGCACCTCGTTCGGATCAATATCATTAGCAAAATACGGACGCTTGAATATAATTCTCATATTGTTAAAAACATTACTATTCATATTCTCACGAGCGAAGAAATCGATCCTTTTTTACAGAGGTGGTTATTGTAAAGTATGTCAGTCGTGCTAAGAAATAAAGTACGATCATACCAACCCTTAAAATAGGACACACTTATCGACACTTTATGGCGAGACCGCAAATGCCGCAGGCCAAGAAGGCCGACGTGTTTTTATCCCCATTTAGCCTGATCTAACTTTATTCTGTGCGAATAGATGACGCGCAAGCCCGTAATCGGCAAGTTGTTGGTGGCAGGAACTACTAGCGGATGCGGTGAGTAACACACTTACCCCAGGACCCGTGGGTCCAGTCGGGCGGCATTTCAAACGAGGGCCGACCCGGCCCGCTACGCGACCGGCGAATCCAACGGCAAACGTAACTGGCTATTCATAATTCAATGTTATTAAGCCGTATTTCAAACACACACGTGAAGCATCCTCGAGTATTCATTGAGGAATAAGAGATGAAGATGACCCCTGCAATCATGCAAATTCAATTTGCACTGGTGTACGCCGATGGCGATAAGCCGCATAATCCTGGGACGTTACATACACTACCTACACTCAATATTTTTAATTAGGCACGGGTCCGAACGGTACCCTTGAATGGTTTATTATGTTTGCACAATCGATCTTCCTGTTGTCCAGATTGCACAGAGATATGACAATTTATTGTCCATAAATACTTGTGTACATATTTTAGCTGAGGGTTAGCTGTTAGTTAGGTAGGTACTCAAATATCACATAGGTACTCTGTGTCCATAATACCTATCTGTCTCAGATTATCTTTGTCTGATTACTTATCAGACAGGTGACATCTGTATGAAAATTACTTTTGCTAGTCGACTTTTATAATCGCAGACGTTAGTGTCATATACAGGTAATTGATACAGCATTATCTGTATCTTATAATATTGGAATCGAAAACAATGACACGACAATAATTCTACATGCTACAACAATTACTTATATTAGACAAATATTTTATTTTGTATGGTATAAGGATTACTAAAATTAACACAGTGCAGGATTTATACGTAAAAGATAATTGTGAAACATTTAAATATGGAAATAATAAGATCCAAATGCGCTCTCTTAATTCCCATATTTTTAACTTTAATTGATTTCATTAGAGGTTATTAATAATACTGACAAAACACCAGAATTAAGGACGCCTATAAATAGTTAAATACTCGTCGAGAGGTCTTTATATAATACTAGCCAGAAATAATAACAAACTTAAAATTTATTTATTATTGTAATTTTGATCGTACATTCTGTTAATTTTTTTTAAATATTTTTTTTAGCATAATTTAAATTAAGAATGATTTTTATACCTATTTTATATTAATTTGCATGTATCCGCAGGTCTCTTGCCACGATCAACGTACCTGCTCTTCTTGAGCCTACTGGTATTATTAGGGATGATGGTAAGAGACCTGATGGTGTGTCTTTGGTTCCTTGGAGCTTGGGACGGATGTTGGTATGGGATGCTACTTGCGTAGATACCCTGGCACCGTCCCATCTTCAACGAACTACGTTTAAGGCAGCCGCTGCGGCTGAAAATGCCGAATTTTTAAAACGTAATAAATATAAGGGCCTCGGCAAAGAGTACGATTTTGTACCGTTTGGCGTAGAAACTTTAGGTTCTTGGGGCCCCAGCGCACGCAAATTGTTTGCTGAGATCGCGAAACGTCTGGTTGATGTAACTAGAGACCGAAGAGCTGGCGACTTCCTCGCACAACGCATCAGTATTGCGATACAGCGAGGAAATGCCGCCAGCATCCTCGGTACAATGCCACAAGGGCCAATCTTAGATATAGGTTAGGTTAAGTAGATTAGTTAGATTTAATCTATGTAGGGTAAAAGCACCAATAGATGACTGCCACCCAGAAGTTGACTGATAGGTCTAAAAACCTAAATAATTAAATCAGGAATAATTTTCCACGCCCGGGAGTATTTTTCTCACATGCGGCAACACTATATCGTGTCTCACATGCAAATTACCAGACAGTTAAGCCACGCACGCGGCAGTGAGCGGCCGTCGAGTTTGCGCTTTGCGCCAAAATCGCGTTTTATATGGGATCCTTATTAAGAAAAGCCCTCAAAAATTTAAGCTTTTAATTAAGTAAAAAATCGAATATGGCTTTTATTTCCTTGATTCACTTCAGTATAGATTTTAGACTAATATCTCTATTGTGTATATTATAAAGAATAGTTTTTTTTTATTTAGTTTACGAGATATTTGCTGGTCAAGTTATGGTTCCAATATTGTGTGTTCGGGCCAAAAGATGAACGACGGTCAACTTTTGGGCAAAGGCTCGTATTTTCAAACGCTTGTGTAAATTATAATAAAATAGCTACATGCAATATTTAAACATAAAATTACAATCAGTTTTGTAGGTGATTTTTTGACCAAAAGATGAACGAGCCTTTTTTCATGTAACACGTTTTAAAGTAATTTATTTTTGTATGAAAATGGGATTGTTCAACTCAAGAATCGCTGTCCAAAACGTGAACTAGGAAAATATGCTGGTTCATCTTTTGGGTCGGATTCCAATAAATGAATTCGATTCATTTTAGTTCGTTCATTTTGTTAATACAGTGCCCGAAACATGAACCAACTGATTTTATTGAACGGTTGAACTTAGGAAAAGTTAAACTTTTGTTCTTAAAGATCAGATTGTTACATAATATACACCGTGCTTATATTTCATTAAAAGAAGGTCAAATACAATTAATTAATCTAAGAAACGAACGTTTTTACTTTGCTCTATTCATCTATTGGGATCTTGCCGTTCATATATTGGTCTCGCTATATTGCGATTATGCTGGTTCATCTATTGGAGTTAAATTGTTCAGAGATAGGGCACTTTGTTCAACTACTGGGGAATTTGACTCCTTTTTTAATATAATCATTTTTATAAAATTACTAAAGTTTAATACGAGACACAAAAATAGCTTATTCTAAACTCAATTAAATGCGGAATCATATAAAAAAATAAAAATTGATGAATATGAGTTACATCATATAGAAAAAAATATTTAAAGTTGGGAAAGTTGCTTAACTGTTCATCTATTGGTGATTTTACCCTACATAAATATTGTAGTTTTGAAAATAAATATATTAAAAAAAAATGTTCTAGAGAAAAAAATGTATTAAGAATAATTTATTTACACAAGAATAATGTATTATGTATTAAAGAATAAAAAGGCTTAAATAAAAAAATAAAAATTGTTATAAGTAGGTACATGTACCCAGTGTCACGGACTCGCGGGACAGTTCTAAGTGTGAAGTACAGGGTATAACAAAAATAGTGTTTATCCTTTTCAGCGCCCATACAGTATCGTTTTATTAGGGTTCCGTAGCCAAAATGGCAAAAACGGAACCCTTATAGATTCGTCATGTCCGTCTGTCCGTCTGTCACAGCCGATTTACTCGAAACTATAAATGCTACAGTAACGAAATTTGGTAAGGATATGTGTTGTATGAACCGCTACAGGATTATGATACTAAATTGTAAAAAAAAAACCATTGGGGTGGGGGCCCTCCATACATGTAACTGAGGGATATTTTTTTTTGTTGTATATAAGCGTGTGGAGTATTAATAGAAAGGTCTTTGAAAATGATATGAAAGTTTATAAATCTCATTTTTATTTAAGTTAATCGTTTTCGAGATATCAGTTCCGACTCACACTTGGCCGGTATTTTACTTTGAATGCACCTAGGTCGGTAAAGTCAAGGAAAAAGATGTAAAATACGCACAAAGGCCAAATAAATATGTATACACTACCTTATAGTAATAACAATGTTGACTGTAGGTACTTATTATTTACCTAATTACTAGGTACATTCACTCGAAGGTCGGCACAAAACAACTTTGGCATTAAATTTAGGTTAGGATATCCGTGATAGTTAGAATTTTAAGTGCAGATTCGCACACTTTCTCCATCTAGGTGCACAATTATGACTGTCAGCGACTATCAAAATGGAGTGTAATTGATTCAAGCCCGCCCATTCAAGAACAACAAAGGAGGTGTCATTGAATATGGGCTAAACGTCTTAGAGTGGCAGCTGGGTCGGGCACCCTGGTCAGTGTGCCATGCGTGAGCAATCTCCGTCAGGGACCGCTGTGCCTTACCGTTCGGCATCACCATTTCACTATCATAAGTGACAGATAAATGTTGCAATTATACCTTTTAAATAACAGTGTTTCTAAGCACGATCATTACCAGGAACTTTGTTATTAGCATATGCCTACATTAGCTTTTTGCTATATGCAAGGAATGATTCCCCCTTTGCACGTTATGGTTTTCTGGCGTGTTTAAAACTGCGTTCTCAAGAAACAATGTCTAGACTTCATAATTCAGGGTAAAGCCGTCAACTCGGCTATCCTTTAATTAAGCCGTGTATCAACGCGGCTCAATGAAGCACGACGCGCCAATAAATTCATATTCCGGCCCTAAAGCACCGCGTTATTGCAATGTGTTCACTGTGTGTTTATTTGTGGAACCAATTTAAATAATCTTGTTGATGGTTACGAGAGCCCGCCAGGGTTTACGCCGAGACCCGGTCGTCCGGTTCGATCCACAGCTGTAAATTGCCTACAGCGTTTGCTTGGGGACACGATGATCGCACAATATAATTTAAAATATAATTGGAATCGAAAACAATGACACGACAATAATTCTACACCAGTTAGCAATTTAGAAACTGTCCGACTTGGCGAATATAATTGGTGATCGAGACACAGCGTGTGATTTCGATTTCTAAGTCAAATTACTTCCTGCGCCTCCGGTTGAGAAGTTGCTTGATGCAGTTTGTTGGCAGACATGCTTATCTGTGATGAGTCAAAGTTACGTTTCCGTTTAATGTGAATTTTGCATCGCCTTGTTTTACCGTTACATTTAGTATTTTTTAATTATCATATGCAATTTTGATTTCTTCTTGCTAAGCATTATCCTAAATGCATTTGGATTCATTCAGAATATACACGTGTTGTTTATATAGCTCCTCTGAATTTTACTGAACATATGGAATCTGATCGACAGACTGGCTTAAATCGATTTGCGCTAGATTGATATTTGCACTAGAACGGGAATATGCTGGAAATAGCCAAAACCAACATAGTTTCTGTCCGATCGAGTCCAGTTTCCGGGTGATTCCACATGCCATGCTAAGCAATTTAGGCAGGAAATACTCCGGAAGTTAGGATACTCTTTGGACATATTGGTGGACGTTAGGTACGTGCAAAGACAAGATATAGCACCTGGGTCGCGTTTTATAAAGTTACAATTTACAATTTTGCTGTTTGCCTCTTTTTCTAACCAATATGTGCGTGCGTTAGAGAGGCAAACAGCGAATTGTAAATTGTAACTTTATAAAACGCAACCCTGATCAAAGTGATCAATCTACATACTTATCCACAAATTAAATTAAAATGTGGTTCGGAAGAAATTGTGTACCTATTGTATTCTTAGTAAAGTGTTCGCATCCCACGGCGGGTACAGTTATCCTTGCAGTTTTATTTTTTATTGCTCAGGTTTATGAGTGACAAACTTTATCTTTGGCCGAGATATCGCGCTCAGGATGAGCCTTCATTTTACAGAAGATAAGCGAAGTTGATTCTAGGTCAACGATGTCTCTTGATAATAAGATTTAAAAGTTTTCTCAGTATTAATTACCATACAGATGCAGGAAATAAATATAACTCAGAACCTAAAGGTGACCTCAAGTTATAAAGAGGATTGTACAAAAAAATCCATTGAAGATACACAGCGTACAATTTGCCTAATATATTTTTTCCCTCTTTCTTACGCCGATGCCTACAATTTTCATTTAGAAATTAATAAGCCCATAGAGGGGGCACGTGTCTTGATGCCACAAACGTGGAACATCAAATCGCTGCAACGATTAGACGTTCACGAGTGTTTAATCCGCTCTTTGACCCACGAACAATACTGTTTCTGCATCCATTAACCCAGTTCATGGCTGTAAAAAACAGCACTTTATTTCAACATCCACGGCACGCTAAGCACTAATGATGGATTATCCGGAATATTAAATGTTTACCTCGTTCGCAGCTATCGTCACCTTAACCTGGCAACTTTGTAGATCGTGTAAACGAGGCATTAGTGCGCTTATGTTAACTACGGTCAATAATGGAGCGCGGTTAAGACAGTTTAACTAGTTTGAGGTTATTTAATGTATTCTTAATATGTACTGCTTTATCTATAAGGAAATTCAGAAAGAATACTCACGAAGTAATTTTGATTAAGTTCTCACAAATCTTTTTAGAACTCTGTACTACTACAATAAGTAACTTGAAAATTAAACAGCGGCCTCTGTTTTATCTGCATCTCTAATGTCGTTAAAAATATAATCTTAATTAGTGGCATTTTAAAGTTATATCCATTCTGCATAACAATAACAGCTTAAATAGGTATATATCTTCTATACCTCAGTTTTCCGTTTTCTCCAACACATAACCTACAATTTTTTTTATTATTATGTAGCCTGTAGAGTGTCCCACTGCTGAACAAAGGCCTCCACTATGGATTTCCACTCATCCCGGTCCATCAACCTACAAATAAAACTAAATAAATACTCGTAAATACGGTTATTATAGGTAAATGCGCTATCCGGGGCACCACTACCGTAGTTAGGTAATGCTATTTAGGCCGGTGCCCATGTGTGGCTTATAAAATCATAAACTACAGACGACACCAAAGTGGCAGCAGGGAATTTAGTGTTTACGTACTCCCATGGTACCCCTAGAAGGAGATTTAGGGCTCGTATGACAGAACCGTTATGACGATGGACCTACACTATATAAGGCAGACCGTCTTTGGAAGCGCAGCGAGCATGCAGCATAGAACAACCTCCATAAAAGTACGCTCCACTCTACTAGGAAACGATTTCCTCCATTTTCAATATATCATCAATCACAATTACAGATGACTCAGGATCAAATAACTTTTGCTATTAAAAGTATCTTAACTAAATGATTTCAATGACGTAATAGCCACGCCCACTGTTGGCCATAATACCTTAATTGATTGCGAAGGTGTGCGCACAACAGCAAAGTAATTATCGCAAGGCCATTGCTTTGATAACTGTCCGGACTATGATCCGGACGATGTCACATTATAGGTATAGGATGTGCATAAGTTATCAATAAGTTTCGTTAAATATAGACGAAAACATGTTCACGTCATATAAATCTGTTGATTGTACCCTATTAAAGTGATAAAGACGCAAGTTCGAAATTTCTGAAGTGTGTCGTTTCTACAAGACGTTTGTTCTTTCATACTATTGAAGACTTAGGTATACGGAACTCAAACACGACGAAATCGGCAATTTGCTACAAGAGATAGGTACTTGACACACTCGATATGCCCCAATTACCCGGTACCCCCGCAAGTGGGTATCGGCGCTGAATCGAATCGACCTTGACTTTGTCTCGAGATAATCTCAAAATCCAAACGCAAAGTCACGCACATCAAACTTTTCACGGCTGTCTATGGTAGGGTAAGATCTCCAGTGAATGAACAAATCCAGTGAACGAACAAAATGCAAGTTTATTTCGTAAAATAAGTTCTCTGTACATTTCTACCACGCGTTATATATTTTTTTCGGGTAGGAACTTTATTTGACAAGTTCTGGTAGCACTTATAACAACTCATATGCATCAGTGTCCAAACAGAGATGATCTAAAGTGGGCAAATTACGCCGGTTCGTTTTTTATATGGAGGTGTTATAAGGATTCAGGGAAGCTTACGTTATGTTTAATGTGTTATTGTGTGCGTTTCGTGCATCTCCCAGGTACAGTGCGTGTTTTATTGAAACCGGAAGGTTATGATCGTGCTATTAAAGTATAGTTTAATGTGATTTCGTTTCAAAATGTGGTTTTTAATCCAGTGTTCTATAACTAGAAGTTAAAAATGGCTTAAACCTAGTGAACGAACGGGGGAGTTCATTCACTGGAATTGTGTGATTTATTGTTTGTTCCATATCTGACGTTTTAGTAGTTATTATAAGATTTGGTTTTCTATGACTTTAATAGAAATGTGCTGTCTAGCAAAAGGCCAGTGTTCGAACAATACTTGATATATTCAATTTTTAAGGAACTACCGCAAACACAGTTAGTTCATTGATTAGATTGCGAATGCTAGTGAATGAACTAAATCATTTATTTTGTATTTTGTCTGGTTTTAAGACAGGGAAAGGTTAAAAAAACCGTATAAAAGTTTAGTGAACTATCAAGTGCCAGTTTTAACATCTCAAAATCAACGCTTTTTAAATAACCGAAATTGGACAAATTCATGGCACTGAAGAAACAAATATAGACAGATCTTTGGTTAATCAAAAGTATTCAACTGCTATAATTGATATACAGAATGAGCCCAGTTTACTTTTTAACGAAAGCGACAAATAAGGTCACTCTTCAATGGTAACGGAAGAGTTAGTTGAACCATCCCAGAATACGCAGAAATGTGGAACTGTAATTGATGTCGTTTAATTATGTATATAGTTATTATGTCTCCTTAAAGTTCAAATTCAATTATCGAAAATTACTAGCACTAGCAATTAAAAATAGAGTACTTTTTGCATTTTAATATATTATTTTTAAGGTAGTTCATTCATTGGTTTCATTTGTTCATTTACTAGAATTTAGTGTTCATTCACTGGTGATTTTCTATTTTATCCCCTACAGCTAGCTTTAATTTAAAACTGTGCAGCACTAATGCAAAATAAAATTGATTTTAGAAAACTACAATAGTGGTTTATTCTATAACAACATTCATATTTGAACTTCATTATTGCTCCTGGCTACAAAAAAAATATTAAGTTGAAAATTTCCTTAAGTGTTCATTCACTGGAGCACTTACCCTATGCCAAATCTAATAAACGCAAGTGTACGCTATTGTAATTCATTTTTAGATTATTGTGTCAGGTCGATATCTTGATAAGTTATGATAACTTTATTGAGTCTGCGAACTCGGAACGCTTCATTAGTTTTTGTTTCCACTACTTAAGTAGCGTTCAATTACTTTTTTATTTATTAGTAATTATCGATATAATATGTATTCCGACGGCTTCTTCGTTAGTTCATTAGGTAATTTAAAATAATATTAATTCTTAGTTATTTAAAGAAAACTGGTACAGATATATAACATTACTTGCGTTAAGTCGATGAAAAATGGGCAATAACGTGTGGCCAATTTAAGTGAGTAGCGGAACATTAAATTTAATTTTCCGCTTAAAACTGATCAAAACATGTTTTTTTAACAAGCTGTATTAATGGGGATCATAATAAAATAAATATCGTTGGCGATTTGTAGAAAGCGTGTCTAGCGAATAAATCACGATTTTGCAAGTAGCATAAAGTCATTCGGATCGGATAATTATAATAAAATGACGAAAAATACGAATATTTTTTTAGTTACGTACCTTTATCTCCATCTTTTTTTATTAGTTCGAAACTGTAACGGTGTGTAATTAGTTTAACATTTTTAACAATAGGTACTTACTAAAGTAAATTAATTTGAAGTTCATTAAGGGATTGAAGTGTCACTGACCATTATTGATGAAAGATTGATGATAGCTAGCAGCGTCCTCATAGTGGACACATTACTGCGATCGCCCATCCGCTTACCCAGCGTGGCGACTGGCGATAATGGGCATTTACCTCCTAATGCGTCTATACGCATAGTTAATAGGAGAGACCTACGTCCAGCAGTGGACTATCATAGGCTGATGATGTAACGGGATTACCGAGCTGGAGTATTTTTAGTGGTAGCCCCCCTGAAAACAATAACTAAAACATATTGAATTACAAACAAAAAAACTGCCGAAGTAGTAAATATTAGATGTCATATATCGCAATATGCCGAAGTAGTGTTAGTAGCTAAGTATTCGTTTCTGAGTTCAAATTTGAACATTTTGTAAACACGCATTTTGCAAAATATTATATACCTATGCTATAAAATCAGCTATTTTCGTTGTTATTATTTTGGTTGTGGAGCTCTAATGGAGCATGTCGTATAGACTTAGCACCTTAGTGAAAGTACCTATTTTTAATTGGTGAATATGTAAAACAATAATTAGTACCGTTTTAAATTATGCTAAGGTAGAAATTATTGGGTGTCAATAGGCAAATGATTCATTAGGCAGTTCCATTCATAATTTATCGCGGAACTCGGGGTTCGTAAAATCATCGGTGAACATTCAAGTGCGTAAATCGCATGCATATTCATACACGCCTATCAAGTGCTTGCCAATTTCCTTATTGATGGCCGCATACCACTGTGTTATCAACGGCTATTTAAATACTTGAGTTAAAAAAAACACTTTTACGCATTTTTCACGAGCTTCCGAGTTTTTAGTACTACCTTTAATTGCACCTATTTGATGGTACCTGATGATAAGGAAATTAAAGGTAATGTTTAATGTGGCTTTTTCACGTGTTCTAAATTGTATTTTTCTACCTTTGAATTTTAAGGGAAACCTCTTGCATCAAAATGTGGTCTGCGCACCAGTTTCTCGATTAACGAATATAACCGTTACCTGGGTATTTTTCGAGCATTTTGGGCTGCTCATTCTGTACAATATTTGTAAAGAAGTGATAGAATATTTTGGTGCTATTCTTAGTTGTAGTTGTAGAGCCCCCGCATCTCTATCATGACATGACAGCAAAAAACTATCCAGCCATTTCTACAAATATGTGGCCAGATCGATGAGGCGTCTAAAACGCCATTCCATCTGTCAGCAGGACAATAGCTTTGGCAGGGTCCGCCATGGCCGCCACTTTAGGTGTTGCTGGCATGGTAGGCACTACAGCATACGGCACCTTTAGAAGTTCTCGGGGGGGTGTGTGTGTGTAATAATAATACATCTTAACATTAAATCATAATTTCCAAAAAAAAAGACACGACATGTTTTTTCCAATCCTCCAGCCGCCCAGAGACTTATCAAAAGGTTTTCTCAAACAAAAGAAATTCTATTCTATTTCCTGCACTACTAATTCAAAATTTCAGTTCAAGGCTATGATTAGATGATTACTAGGTAGGAAATCCCTTGTATTTTTTTAAAGTAATTATACAACAACTCCCCCTCTTTCATAAATCTTGTCTCTTTTACAGCAACGCTATTGGGCTCGGAGTGCGTCGTATCAGAGCAGTGCACCTTGAAGGTGGCTTACAGTGCTTGCTTGGAAGGAGTATGCCGCTGCACCGACGGTCATCTGCAGTTCAGGAAACACACATGCCTCTCACGTAAGTTTTAACCGATTTATCATAGTGATGGGTCATTCCCGGTAATTTCCCAATCATACTAAGAGGAAAGTTTCCATTTGGAAATATTTCCCATACTGTGTTGGGTAATTACCGGGAACATCACTAATCATGACACAATTTGAAGAGTAACTTTAACTATTTACGTTGAACTCCCTGGGCGACTGCCGCACCGTTAACATACTTGTCTCAAATCTTGCTATGATATGTTGACATTACATGCGTAAAATTTGACTCGGTAGTGCCATGTCGCTGGTTTGATGACTAAACTTCATAACTGTTGAATTTCATAACTATTTTGCAGTCCTATGCCAACTGATAATAAATGCTACCGAGTAAAAGATTACTTTAAACTGATAAAAAATATATAGACACGCAAATTGAAAAAACAGTTATATTGTAGCTTCGTTATTTGATTGTAATGTAAAATTGACTTCCGTTTTTTTATTTCATTGCAAGTATAAGAAAAGTAGGTACTATAGGTACTTGTTTCGCCTGAAAACCAAACTTAGCAGTTATAAGTTAAGTTTGGGTTCCCGGCGTCTGCAGTAGGTAATGTACTATACATTAAAATGTGTGGTAGTATGTAGTATATGAACGTTTACCTAAATATAAAGTGTACTTATAGCATCATGTGGTCATAAACCGACCGCGCCGCTACCTCATGCCATCGTGTATGGTTGCGGCATGCGTTTTAAATAAGATTTTATCTCTGCACTGTCTGCATCTGAGATTGCAGCATTTTAAGAAACTATGGAAGAAAAAATAATACATGCGCATAATTTGAGTCCCAACTTTATTGTTCCGCAATAAACTCTGCAGTTTCTCGAGACCGATTACCAACAACGATCTTACCCGTTCGTTTTGTCCGAGTCAGTAAGCGTAACAATAGGTAGGCATTATCCTAACAACTCCACACTCCGGTACACACCGGTAACACATCATTTACTTTCGATTTCGTTCGGTCGTATAGCGACTCATGCCGAATTGACCAAGTCACGGAGAGTTACTGGACTGCGACGAACAGAGATAAGTCGCCGTGTAATTCTATAAATCGGGAAGATGTGTGTCGTCATGGGGAGCACGGAGGGTTCGCGTCGATTCGCATTTCGATATCGCTTTGTGCTCTTAATATAGTTTATCGTAGGTAAAAGTTGCGGGCATTTTCAGTAACTGTGAGTCCATTCGCAAATAAATAGGTAGGTATATAGATTTGTCGCCTGTCTGACTCTGATTTCAAATTCAGACTCGACTCTATAGTCGTTTAGGAGTAAACGGGTGCCTTCGCATGGCGTTTTTATTGAAGAAAGCATATTACAGTGTTAACGAATTTTATAATGATGATTGTGGACTGACAAGACTATTTTTATTTTTGTTGATTTTTTATTTTAATTGCCTAAATATTTTTATTTCAATTTTTAAATTAATCTTATTTCAATTTGATTTCATTGTTTTTTTTTTGTATTTTAACATATGTCCTTGTCATTAAATGGCGAATCTGGCACGAGATGCCCCCTTATGCTGCTACGACCTTTTATGAAATACATAATAGTGACGTTTCCTACTATCAAACTACCTGCTCTTTTAAGTTGTTTTCTATTTATTAAATAGAATCTCTGTGCAATAAAATACAAATTACTGCAATCTACATTTTAGTAAAAATTTCTTCGTGTATTATGTCATTAATATTGTGCGTAATGCTGTGTAACAAATAATTATATCTATAGTTTTCTTTTGTTGCCCCTAATATAGACCACAGGTATAACACTCTGAATGTAATACCTAAGATAAATTAGACATGAGTGATTTAAAGGCAACAAAATCAGAAAAACATAACGAGCGCTCATTTTGTAAGGATTTCATGTATATAAAATAGTTAACAATTTGTCAAATCAAATCAAAGCATTTATTGCACACATATAACATTTGACATGTAGGTATGTGGACATTGCAAGGGCACAGCAATCTTATAATGAATTAACATTAGTTTATATATATTTATAATATTCAACAATTATGTGCAGACAAAATGAGATCACTTAAGCATAATGCTAAATAGGTTCTATTAATAAGGATTGGTTTAATAATACAAATAAATAAAAATGGCCAATTAAGTCTATAATTATGATCAAAAACTCATGTTGTGATGTATGTCGTGTTCCTGTCTACCAAACGAAAATACCAAAGTGTGAAATAAAGACAAACGATTATTGAAAAACTATCGTGAGACATAATACCTATAAATATAATTGAACGGTTAAACTCACGTGTATTTAGACAGTACGCGCTTGATAATGAAGACCTTAGGCTCTCCGAAACATATTGAGCCTAAATACACTTGATTTTAAGCGTGTAGTTTAAATTTATTACAAGCGATTAATTAACTGATGGCGGTTTGATGAACGTTTATGAATAACGGCGTAAATGTGTGAGAGTATCGCACCGCACATGATTTCAATTGTATTAGCTGCATGTCTCAATGACAAGAGCTATGTTGATTGTTATTTTCCAATATAGTGGTGCTTCCACTTCTAATAGAGCTTCATTTCCGTGTGCGGAGCCCGTGTGAGAAAACGAGGTAATTGTTCATCGGACTCACGGCAACTTCATGTGAACCTCTCTTATTACGGCCAATAACGCCACTATTATGATCTTATTGTGTGAATTATACCACTTATAGCATAGTCCGTCTGAATGCCTTCAATACCCAACCTTTACCTATATACCACGACATGTAGCGTTAGAAGAATTCAATAAATATTTTAGAAACTTTACATAGTGAGCACTAATACTAGGTAAAGACATCAACAGATATAATTATCGGAACGGCCTTCGTGCTTAAAACTATCTGAACATGTACTGAAACGCCATAATAATAGAAGTCTGCTCAGACATTTATGAGCTACTCTACTACTATTGCTATTAATAATAATACTATTTATTTCAATAACAATGTTTCAGTTAAGTTTCTTCCAGCAAAGTATATAAAATATTAAAATAAAACTATGAAAACGGATAAACTCGCGTATATTAACTAATTTTAACTTCATTCGAAACGTCGGAATGAAGTTAAAATTAGTTAATATACGCGAGTTTATCCGTTTTCATAGTTTTATTTTAATATTTTATATACTTTACTGGAAGAAACTTAACTGAAACATTGTTATTCATGTGTAATCCTCGCGGTAACCGAAGAAAATATTATATATAAAATATTTTTGGGTCAGTGGTGTAGGTTCACAATCCACCTCCGAAAATCAAAATTTCCCACAAAGAACCTATAATAAATAAAATGTAATAAAAACGTTAAACTTCTAGTTCGATAAGTTAATATTGTTTCGATAGTGAAATCAAAATACAAAATTTACATATAAATTGTAATTAGATTACGAACTAGTTCTAAAGAATCATTGCTGTAATTAATGCAGGTCTGAGGCATCGTACTGTAAGAAGAGCACGATATCCACTGATTGTCCAATTCAAATGGAATAAACATCTAGGCAGCTAAACGAGTAGATAGGTAGTGTCCCAGATAAATAAACATCGTGCTATTATCTAGTCAACATTTTGATATTTGACTAACTATAGGCGACGAGGTATCTGGGTCGTGAGTACATGAAGAAGGTAAGTCCATATAAAAAAGTAGTCGGAACACCAAATATGGTGCGTGCCTTACTGTTTCTGATTACCATATAATGGACTATCAAATTACCATTTGTGAATTTACATTCACTACACTTAATCAAATTGGCGTCGTTTTATTATTATAGAATTTGCATTGTAAAACAATCGCCGCTCGGAATACTGTACCTATCATTTTCATTTCATTTACATACGCGGGTATAAACTACCTCGTAGTACCAACCAGAGGGCATTATCCATGAGTGTTCTTGGGTACCTGCTCATTGGTACTAACACGTTTGGCGGCTGAACAACGTCCATGGACGTCGAAGACAGTATGTTATAAAACGAGCTAATTGAAGTTGCGGGGCCGAAAGTGTTACTTACGAGTACTTGTCGATTTACTAAGACTAACTACATTAGGTACCTATACAATTATACATGCACATAACTAATGACTTATCAGCTGCATCCTAACGATATCAAAAGGTAGCTCCTATTGTAGCTAATTTACCTACCAAAAGAGCAATGCTAGGGTAGTATGACCCTGAGAAACATTACACCGTTACTGTCAAAAATCGCGATATTACACCCAAATTATTAAAATAATCAATATATTATATCCAGCGATACTTTTCAAAACTTGATTACCTATCTAATTCGTGTGCAGTATTCGTCGAAACCGTTCCTTATCAAGTTATCAATAACCGACATTATTTTGTAATTTCATCGTCAAATCTATAACGTTGTACACAGTATCGAAGTATGACATAATGATCTACACAAGCAGCTGTTTACAACTGTACATCGACTATTAGAACGTTAGCAGAGCGTCGCGTATGGTCAGCCTCGGGAAAATTGCTATCAACAACCAATCATTAAGACCAGCACGTTCCATGCATTACTGTAAATGAAGACAATAATTTTGAGCTCCTATATATCTAGCCATACTTAAATAAAAATAAAGTCCAAACTCCTCTACCTAGCGTTATTATTTTAAAAATAACTTCGTTTGTTTCATAGGGTGTAGAGACGTTTCTTAACCCGGTTAAACCGATATAGGTGTCGATTAATAAATACCGAATATTAAGAGTTGAATCAAATTAACTTTTATATTATTTATGTAGGTGGACTGAATGCCGTAAGGCATTCTCTGCCAGTCAACCTACAGGCCAAACAGAAAACTTTAATGGTGCGGGGTGTGAAGAGCTCATACTTAAATGCTCTAACAAAATATGAATACGTACTAGTATAGTTTCCATAGATACATATCGAAATGTATAAATAATATAACATAATATACCTGCTATTTACCAAACTTATCTCATTAATTTGCTTTATCTAATTTTATTTTAAAATTTTACTTTCAGCTGCGCCGCCCGGTCATGTCTGCTACAGTAACGAACACTGTCGGCTATGGGACAGAGAAAGTCATTGTGAATTCGTCATACCCAACCTTTTCGGTAGATGTTCCTGCAACGCATTCTTCCGATTAACCGGCGATAAGTGTGTTGCGCAAAAACCGACCTATGTCACGGAAGCAGTTGTAGCTGAACAAGAAACTGTATTAGTGGACGCTAATGGAACCATATTGGACAACAATCTGAACCATAAATCACCTACGGCGTCTGCCATGGTAAATTCTGGTTCCGAAGATTCTTTCCGGCCAGCCAACACGTTCGCTGATTCTTCAGAAGATGTTAAGCCCAGTAATTTACCAATGATTACGAACAAAAACGAAGTACTAAGTACGCAAGAAGATAGCCCGCTGATGCAAGCTGTTATGAAAGTACCTGAACCGTCTAAAAGACTACCGGTGTCAAATCGCAAGGATGGAGAACCTAATGAAACAGTGGGTATAGATGAATTGACTGCCAATCTACATGCAAATGACCAACCGATTTATAGAGTCGTTACGCAACCGTCCTCAGATAAGAAAAGTAACAAAAAAAACGAGTACATCGAAAGACCAGCAAAAATACAAGACGGGGCATCAGAAGAAATCATCACTAAAAGGTAGACGATTCCTTATAATCACAATTTTATTAAAGTTACGCAAATAAACTAATAAATAGTTAGGCTTATCATAAATCATAAGGCCATGTCTAACGTTCTTTGCAATTTCTAGATAAGCACCGTATTCGAGCTGATTCCGCTGTTGATATTGGACCGGCATCTCTCGGAATGCCCTGTCTAACTGACTCACAGTGCCATCTTGTTGATCCTTATACGCGATGCCTCAACAAACGCTGCGACTGTGCGTATCGGACGAATTCTACTTCGGCGTGCTCAGCAAGAAACAGAGGATGCCTACCGGGAACGTTCCAGGTAAACTTTACAATCTTTAAGCCACATTTACTTGCTCTACGTCACCGAACACTGTTTCATTTGGGATTTGTTATTTTAGTGCCGTTCGACAGGGGCGTGCATCAGTTGGTACTTCGTATGTGATGGCCGAAAAGACTGTCCCGACGGTTCTGATGAAACATGTCAAGGTACTGGTAAAGGTTGGTAGTTAATGCACATTAATCTTTATGCACATTTTCCGTATATTATTAACAAAAATAATCCGACGAATCTTATAAAGGTACAGGGTCGATACTCGAGACACGTTATCTTTTTGCACCGTTTACCCTTATTTTGTTTTATTTAGCAAGTAAGGTTAACTACTTCTTATACCTGGTGTACATAGTTATAGCGGTTATACAACCTTAAAGATCTAGATCTTTAAATGTGGCTCGATCTAGTCGCGTGCCAAGGCTCTTCAGTAAAGCTTATTTATCAGGCTATTGGTATAATTCCCTCGTTACAGTCTAATTTAAACATACTCCGTCTTCTAGGAAACTGGATGTGAACTGGTTTAGTGGTAATTCTCGTCATATACATAGGTAATGACCGTTCAACAGCACTGGACGGCGTCGACGCGTCGTTGATGTACTTCATATCGCGTTTATGTGCCTGTTTTATAATTCAGCGCGTTTAAATTACTTTATCAAGAGTAAGTAATGCCGCGTCCCATTGCTGTTAGAATTACTAAATAACTTAATCAGTACGTTTTAGTTAACTTTGTTTTATAAGATATTCAATTTCGAATTCGAAGTTTGTTTATTTACTGTCCATAACCATATCAAAAGAGTAATGACGATATAACGACTTCAACCATTGACTGCGATTACAGATATTATGACATCATAATAAAATTCATATGTAATATTTTTAACTTCCTACCATACCCCATAAATATAATGATTATGATCATAAATATAATTAAACGGTTAAATTCACGTGTAGTTCCCGCGACATGTTTTGGAGAGCCTAGGTTCACGCTTAGCGACTCGCGCGTGAGTTTAACCGTTTAATTCTATTTGTATCTCCTTGAGAATAGCGGGCTTACAAATCCCGGTTTTTTGATAGGCTTGCGCGGGGATATAGCTCCAACACGTAAAGGTTTGGAGAAATTTGCTATGTTGTAATTATATTTTCAGTACAGATGGCGCTCTTTTTAGTGCAAGAAGTGGTTAATGTTACGTCATACCTTCTTACAGATGGCACTGGCGAGCGGTGTCCTATGCACGCTTTCCGTTGTGGCGGCGTTGGGTCTCGCTGCGTATCCAGGGCGGCGCGGTGTGACGGCACACCGCAATGCCCAGGAGGAGAGGACGAGAGGAATTGCCGGGCTACAAGGAGAAAAGGGTAAGAGTCACTTTATTATTCATTTGGTAAGCCATTCATCATCAGCCTATGATAGTCCACTGCTGGACGTAGGTCTCTCCTATTAACTATGCGTATAGACGCATTAGGAGGTAAATGCCCATAATCGCCACGCTGGGCAAGCGGATTGGCGATCGCAGTAATGTGTCCACTATGATGACGCTGCTGCCCATCATCAATCTTTTGTCAAATAATGGTCAGTGACACTTCAATCCCTTAGTCGACTCTTACGACACCCGCAGGAGGAGTTGGGGTGGTGACAAATGTATTCTTACTGCCGTCACCACACGGCTTCCCCGGCTAAATAAATAATAATAATGATGTTCTTATCTTTATTATTTTCAGATGTCCTCGCCATACTTTCCGCTGTGGCTCTGGGGAGTGCCTGCCGGAATACGAATTCTGCAACGCGATAGTGTCCTGTAAGGATGGCTCAGATGAGCCTAAGCATCTCTGCAATGAACAATCACGGTAATATACTGCAACAAAATAAATGTAATAGTCTTTGTTACCAGTGTTCTGTCATTAGAAAAAAAGAGGAGTTACCGACTGGTTTTGGCATCAGCTGCGAAAGCTGAGCAGATACGTGGGTTCAAATCCCACCTCCAGCGTTGGTAAACTCGGTATTTTTTTGATACATCTAATATATATATTATTTATTTTACATAGATTTACCATGTCATTTTATGACCGACTTAGTTAAAGTATACATAACGGAAAACTGCGTGAAAGATGTGTTGATTGTCGCGGTGTTCTGTTTACACAGGTGAAATCTATGGTAAATCGAACAATAGTGTCCAAAAATGTTATTACCTGCTTATACGTATCAAGTTACCAAAAAAAATTCGTTTCGTTATGTAATTTTGCTACTTCCAATTTAATAACTAAAGTCATGTTAATTAAAATTTTCAAACACATGTGCCAGTGTACCTTATTCCGTTATTATACGATTGTCGTACTATATTTATGTGTGTTTTATTTCGAAACAATATTTTACACTCATGTAAATCTGGAGGAACGGTCTACAGATGTACACGTATAAGAAGGTAGGAATATATAGGTAGGTATATAAATATAAATTAACAATCATAGATAAGTAATAGGGATTTTCACGGTAACTTCTCGCCAAAAGGTATTTTTCTCAAACATGCAATGAAATGTTGTAGTTACGTGCCTAAAAAGTGGCCGGGAAGTACCTCGTTGCCGGCCTAGGCCGGCAAGTACCTCTTTTTTAATTTTCATTTGACATAGGGTTGTGACCTAGCATCTTGGTTTTTAGCCAATAATTATCTGTAAGTAATATTAGTATTAAAAAAATGATTGGCAAATTTTTGCAGTTATAATTAGGTATTTAAATTATATAATTTAAAATAAATGTACAATAACTACTCAAAATAGGTAATATTTAAAAAGCAGTATTACACGGCGCGATCCGTCCGCCCCGATTACTGCATGCGATTAATTGGACCCAACCGACCGCGTCGTCTAATACCGTAATACCGCTTTTTTAAATTAAAAATTTGCAACTTTCAAACAGGTCAATCTTAAAAAAAAAATTGAGGTGTCGGTGTCGTATTTGACTTTTGTTGTGTTTCAAAGACTTAGTTATGTAGTTGACTTATAATTTCTTAGAAAGAAGATACATTTTTTTGTTTCATTTCATTGCATGTTTGAGAAAAGCATTATACATTAGGGTGGATCGATTTTTTTATTTTCGGGTAATCGTAAAATAATCTTTACGAATCGATACTACGCGACTAGAAAAACAAAAAATAATATGACCATTTTTGGATATTTTATCATTATGGACCCCTTATAGAAGCCTGAAGATCGGCCTTATTTTTAAGGTTTTTTAAAGAAAACTCGGATGAGCAAGGATATTTTCTGTTTTAATTTTATGGATAAACAAAATAAGATTGTTTTCCATAAATTTAAGGTTTGTGTGATTTAATTATATGAAAATTGTTCGCAGTATCTCCAAAAAATAATTTTCAACTTTGAGGCTCTTGGGGCAGTACTTCCCGAATGATTATCGGAAAAAGATATATTTTTAAAAAAGTTACTTTTTAGACAGGTTATTCCTATACGCGGCCCTTTCAGAAAATCCTGAAAAAAAATTTTGGTCCATACATTGAAGTATGAAAAAAAAATTTTTTTTCGGATTTTTGGAACCGCCGGCCAATAGAATGATAGTCGTAAAAAATAACATTCTTTAACAATAAACCTTTTTCTGATATTCATTTGGCAAGTACTGCCCCAAGAGCCTCAAAGTTGAAAACCAGTTTTTGCCGATACTGGTTATAATTTTCATATAATTAAATTGTGCAAATTCTAAATTTATGACAAATTATGTTATTTTGTTTCTACATAAAAATAAAACCGAAAATATCCACGAACTACTGACTTTTATTAAAAAAACCTTAAAAATAGAGTCGATTTTTGGGCCTATAAACGAAGTACAAAATAAAAGTAAATATAAAAATGATCATAATATTTTTTGTTTCTCTAGCCACGAAGTATCGATCCATAAAGATTATTTTATGAATTTCCAAAAATAAAAAAATCGATCCACCCTATTATACATACCTCGGCCATGAAGTGACGGGTTGCCGTCCGAATACTATCCGGCCTCGCGTCGCTCGGCCGTCTACATATATTCGGCCGGCAACCAGTCACTTCCCGGCCTCGGTAGTAATGTACTATTATATGCTTTTAGGTGAGTACCGTAAAAATATACAATTGATAGGCATTCAGCCAATACTATATTGATGATTGATGAAGAACTCCCACATGTTTTTCAGATGGCGGGCGGCGGACTTCTGCCCACTGCGTTGTGGGAACGGTCGCTGCCGGAGCACGGCAGTGGCTTGCTCGGGTCGTGACGGTTGTGGGGACAACAGTGACGAGATAGCTTGCAGTGTCTGTAGTGAGTAACAGTTTCCATAGTTTAGGTACTTTTTTCGTAAACACTCTTTGACTACCTACGTTGCGAGAATGGTCGCTTGCTTGTGGTGGCTTGCTCAGGCGCTTAAGCATTTTTGAAAAGGTAGATACTACAGATGAAACAAATGAAAGTCACCGCGACCTCTTATATTTTAACAAATACCTAAGAAATGTTTAGCGCACTTAAAGCTATTAATCATAGTCTTCTTTGCGAATGTATGTGGGCCAATTATTTGCGCTTCTCAACTGTAACAATTAAATAGCAAATCACCCCCAGCATGAGATCGGAAGAGGCAAGATAACAAAGGAAACAAAAGCTTGCTATAATAGAAGTCATTTCAAATTCCAATTCAGTTAGGAGTTCGTTGTCCATGAAAATTGACCTTAGCACTGATCTAAAAAAAATCAAGCTGATTAAATATTTGTGCGCAACATGTGGTGCAAGTTAGGACAATTTGCTACGATATGTGGTCCCGTTACTTGTACAATGCACGCAAATGAAGCAGCATGATCTGGCTATGGTAAGATTGAATATAGTCAAATGGAATACTAACAGGTTGCTGCCATATGTTATTTATTTTGAAACGTTACAGTTAGGTTAAACCTAGCTAAATATGAAATCGATTCACGTGTATTTTTACACTTTTGGTGAATGTATATGAATACCTACCACGATATTTCAGGTATAGGTACCCATTTCCACAATAAATAGGTACCTACCTAATGAATACATCGAGTCTAGATTCGACCGCTATACTTACTTTATTTCTTCAGTACAGGCACTGCATATTATATGGCCTTTACAGTATCATCATCATCATCATCAGCCTATGATAGTCCACTACTGGACGTAGGCCTCTCCTATTAACTATGCGTATAAACGCATTAAAAGGACAATTCCCAAAATCGCCACGATGTGCAAGCGAATTGGCGATCGCAGTAATGTGTTCAATATGATGACGCTGCTGCCCATCATCAATCTTTTATACAATAATGGTCAGTGACACTTCAATCCCTTAGTCGACTCTTACGACACCCGTAGGAGGAGTTGAGGTGGCGACAAATGTATTCTTATTGCCGTCAACACACCGCCTTTACAGTAATGTTCTATAATTATTTTTAAATATGGTATTGTGCTAAAATGTTTGGTACTGAACTGATACAAGTTTTTTTTCTTTTCACAGGATGTCCAGCGCCTCAGGACAGGCCCTGAATTAAAGTGTAGCCTAACGAATCATTCTAGTGAACATTCTTGACTGTCGGATCTCAAACTATAGTGCATTTATTATATCAAGTGAGATCGTTCTGTTTCTTAGCATTTAACACGATTTACGAGGCTGCTCAAATGAGAACACTGCCTTAGAGTAGATTGTGTTCTATTTCTTCTTCTAACATAGTTATATTTTTTGCTGTAAACTGCTATTTCTTTGATTTAACATTAAGAAAAATTACCCTTTGAATGAAATATTCGCTCAGGTATCTTGGTATTTATAAAAATAGCAGTTTAAGAGCGAAAG
Organism: Thaumatotibia leucotreta; assembly: GCA_025490895.1. Taxonomy (NCBI): domain Eukaryota; kingdom Metazoa; phylum Arthropoda; class Insecta; order Lepidoptera; family Tortricidae; genus Thaumatotibia; species Thaumatotibia leucotreta. Next base: position 1,327 of record JALPQI010015743.1, on the reverse strand, counting down.
CGTGTATTTGGAGAGTTAAAAGTTGTATACTAGACAAGATAAATAAAGATGAATAGACCTAAACATTTTCACTTCTGTCTGTAAAGGTCAAACCTAGCAAGTGGGGATGGAAGATCTTTCCCTGTACTGCTTATCTTGACCTGTCTGCACTTGCAACTTATATTTATATTTTAAGTGGGAAATTCTTTCCCAGTCTGAAGTCTTTGTAACATTTTCTTAGGCTTATTTTTACCCGGCCGTTCGGGAGTTTTTCATTAGTCCGAGTTAGAAGCGCATATAATTACGAATTTGAATAATTTTATTGTATAATTACAGTAGCGAGCAATAGTGTAAGTATAGGCAGTGGCACGATAATAATAGAAATAATAGTACGTTTAACTAGGTCATACTCAATAAGACTGAGGAGTATTACTCTGACTCTAATTAACGTTGTTAGAATAAATATTACCACTGCACTGTAAATATTAGTGTTTCGTAGGTTTGCGCTTGTTCAGCTCGTAATACACGATTAGATAATAAACCAGTATAAATGTTCATGCAAATATTGTATCTTTATCTTTGTTAAATCGCTCTCTTAATAAAAGTGTAATTCCTATGGATTAAGAAAAAATAGCTTCGGACTTGTTTCCACATGAGCACAAGTTCATTATTCCTCCCGATTATGACGAAAGCTTGTATAGCCCTAATGTTTGTATAGCCATAATGATAGCCAACCTCGAATAAGAGAAGGCACTTGAAGAAAAATATCTTAAAACAATTCCTATAAGTATTCAAAAATATTCGAGATGTTTAATTCAAGGTTTATATCTATAAATAAGATTTTCTGACTGTATCCATCTGGATAAAGTCAGAAAATCTTACCTATTTATTATTTAATGTTTACTTCGTATTTATAAACAGTATTAAGTAGGTACACCTATCAAAATAGACCTGCAAGTAATTTTGTCAAAGTTAGTTGGGGTAGGAATTTAAAAATGTTGTTACCTACTACATTTTACAAGATGTAATACCTATCGTAAACTTTTACCCGCCTTTAGCCTTGAAAATTTCCGGATTAAATCCCGTTTCTTTCTAAACAGCTCATTTTTTTTTTCGAAATAATCAATGAGAGTTTCCACTTAAGTTTTAAACTCTAAGCCAATGTGATTAGATCTAATTTTCATTTATACCAGGAGAACGCAATGTTATCGAGGAAAAGTCAATCGAAATAGACGGAGAGGAGCGACAGTGACATTGATTATTTATGTCTAAACCCGAAAAAATGTAAATTTCGTACATTCTCGAAAAAAAATGTTTTTTTCCGTCATTTTCAACGCTACCCGCCTTA